>PISX010013694.1:0-55797 GCA_004024625.1 Mellivora capensis | reverse complement strand
TCTCTTTCTCTCTTTTTCTGCTTTCTCTCTTTCTTTTTTTCTTTCATTTGGGTGGGGACTCTTGATTGCTCAGAAGCATTCCAGGGTGCACCTTCACTGCACCAAGGTCGATACATCCAGCTACAACCATTCAGCCAACTCTCACCAAAATGACTAGGAGGAGGAATGCCCAACAGAAGAAAAATTCAGAGGATGGGCCATTTGCAACAGAGCTAATGGCTACCGACATAGACATTATGTCAGAAAGGGATTTCAGGCTAACAATTATCCAGGCAATAGCGAGGTTGGAGAAAACCATGGACGACCAAAGGGACTCCCACTCTTGATTTTTGGCTCAGGTCATGGTCTCAGGGTCCTGGGATTGAGACCCACGTAAGGCTCTGCGCTTAGTGTGGAGTCTGCTTGAGACTCTCTCTCCTTCTGCTACTTTCCTGCTTTCCTTCCAAAATAAACAAAATTTTTAAAAAAATAATAAAGATAAAAGGGTATAGGAGATAGCTTGAAGAAGATTCCACTCAATAAACATTGGATAATTAGAGAAAAGATAGGAAAACTTATTGGTACCTCTGGCTCCAACTCAGTGTGCTAAAAACTGGCAAACAATGGGAAAGAATCAAATGCTTAAAAATCCATTAGAAAAATATTATGCTTTGCAAAGAGGCATTTCCTCTTGTCATTATACATGAACTTTGAAAGGAAAACTGATATAATCTAAGCACATGTTTTCTTGTGCATCTTCAAAAAATACTGAAAACCACTTGCTTTTAGAGATAGTTCTCAGAGTATGAAATTATGAATATATTTGGATATTTAAAAAAAAGGAAAAATGCATTACTGATGTTTCATGAAACAAAACAAAACCTTTTCATGAAATCTTCTCCATTAGAAGGAACCACATACAAACTACTAATTCCACCCTAAAAACACGAGGGTTAAAACTGGTCCCATGTTCTCTATCTGAGCTACAAGAGGCTCTCAATAAATACTTCTTCCATGTTTGAGGGAACATGAGGGAATGGGGCTCTGTTGTGAACATACACAGCAAACTCACATAATATCTAATTGCACAGTGTTCATAGAAATGTTCATTCATGTATTCACTCACGAATGCATTCATTTGAAGCTCACTTGGGCTTATACTTTGTAGGATATGTAAGGAGGGAAAGTTTCAAATAAAAATATAATTGAGAAATAAAGCATTGAGCAACATTAACACCTAACCCTAATATAATGTATTATGGCTAATTATAGCATTCTCATATTATCTGTTTAACCCTTCAACTGAGGAAACTAGATATTATTGTTAGGTGAGTAAAGCGAGGCTCAGAACATTTAAAAAACCAACCCAAGATAGTAAGGAGGGAGCAGAATCAGGTCTAAAGGTAAAGCAGTTGATTTGGTATTTTTGTGCTATAATATCACACAGTAATCAGTTATATGAATGTAGAAGAAGACTGATTAATTTTGCAGAGTGGGATTGGAGAAAGCATCCCAGAGCAACTAGCATTCCAGTCTGCAAGGCAAGCACCATGAAGGTAACAAGGAATAAACTCAGGACAAACTGCATGATGACCATAAAGTCCAGAATATCTAAATCTAATCTTTATTGAGGGCAATGATTTTCCTCAGTGCTAGGTCAAACTATTTAAAACATACATAAATTGTAACTAGTGTACAATGAGGCTAGTTATCTAGAAGAACTTTATCCACTCTGTAACTTTCAAAAGATAAATTTATGTATTTATAGAGAGACAGGAGGGGAGGGACAGAGGAAAAGGGAGAGAGAGAATCTTACACAGGCTCCATACCAGCACCAAGTACAACGCAGGGCTCGATCTCACAACCCTGAGATCATGACCTGAGCTGAAATCAAGAGTTGGACACTTAACTGACTTGATATCCAGGTAACCCAAAAGATACTTTTTTTTTTTTAAAGATTTTATTTATTTTATTTGACAGACAGAGATCACAAGCAGGCAGAGGCAGGCAGAGAGAGAGGAGGAAGCAGGCTCCCTGCTGAGCAGATAGCCCGATGTGGGGCTCCATCCCAGGACCCTGGGATCACGAGCTGAGCGGAAGGCAGAGGCCTTAACCCACTGAGCCACCCAGGCGCCCCCCAAAAGATACTTTTAATGTTTGACAAGAATCATATTAGAATATTAAGGTCAGAATGTAAGGAATTTATGCTAAGTTATCATTTTAAAGGCTGCTAATGTAATATAATGAAAAGGAAATACTCTTAAATTAAGTCACTTGAAAACAATTTTATTAACTGTTGTATACTATACGACTTTAGTCCGAACCCCAAGTGGGAAAGAATGAAAGATTAATCTTTCCTAATATTGTTCTATTTAAAGCAGTATGCCCTGTGACAGCAAGGTGAAAGTATACATTTTTCTGTTGAATTTATAATGTCTTTTTTGGTCCACAGACCATTTCATATCATAACCTCTTGGAGGGAAGCACTTTAATGTTTTTTCCTCAAAGGCCTATTTATCCCCTAGTTACTCCATCACCTGACTTGCCTTTCTGCTCCACGTCTAATTAGGGAGGCTGAGGCAGAAGCTTGGGGAATCAAGGCTTCATTTCCTAAGGAGACAGACTCAGGCTTCCTGTAAGAGTGGTCTTGTACCAGCTCAATTAATGCCTGCTTGGCTATACTGATGCATACAGTGCTGTTTTTTGTAAGCATTATTGTTTGTTAATATACGCAAAAGTCAAGATGACTTTAAAGATCTCCGTGGATCTCCTTTATAAAACTAGAGGGAATTTTTGATAGCCTGTGTTGAAAATGGAGAGATGAGGAATTAATTAGTACCTTTTCTTTAAATCTGTTATGATATTTGCCTTTATCTTAAATAACCAAGGAATGGTGCTCTTTTTTATTTTGCCCTAGAGAAGAGATATTAGTACTTTCTTTCTCCCTCTTTTGTTGTTTCTCCCATGCCTGGCCACACACACTCTCCCACATTGTCCTACTCACACAGCTGAAGCTCAGGAGCTCAACAGCTCGTGCCTGAGGTGGAGTCACTGTCCTCATTGGTTCAAATGAACTGGAACTGTGCCATTCAATAGACAGTCCAAACCAGAGTCAGCTCATAAGCAGCACACAAAGAATTCCACACTCTTGTTGCTGCTTCCTGCTCAGCAAATACTACCTCCTACAGTCAGTGCTAGTGTGACAGGTCTGAACAGAAAAGGGCCCCCTGATCAACTTGTTTTTCCTGAATTGCCAGAGATGTTCCCCATAAATAACAACATATTCAAAGGAACACAAATGGCTTCTCAGGGAGGAAAGACATGTCATGTTAGTAACTCTGGGATCCTAAAAAAGTAACTTACTGTATGAACTTGAATTTGCTCATCTTAACATGGGAATAAAAGAAACTGAAAGGGCTGTTGTGAGCATTCAAGCAATGATATAGGACTCAGCACAGTGACTGGCACAAATACATCTATCTTTCCTTTGCAGGGTCTTTACGCCAATTTTATAATATATTTTCTCCATATAGTTCTTGAACATCTTTCGTTAGATTTATGTCTAGCTCACTTATGATTTTGATATTTTAAATAGTTTTTTGTTTCTTTGTTGCTTTGTAGCTGGTGAGTAGAAATAACAGTTGACTTTTATATATTGAACTTTTGTAATCCACCATATTAAAATTATTTGTAATATTTTTGTGAAGTTTTACATAACCATTTCACTTATGCATAATGATAACTTTGCTTCAGCCTTCCCAATCGTTATTATTATAATTATTTTTAAAGATTTTATTTATTTATTTGACAGACAGAGATCACAAGTAGGCAGAGGGGCAGGCAGAGCGAGAGGAGGAAGCAGGTTCCCTATTGAGCAGAGAGCCCGATGCCATGCAGGGCTCCATCCCAGGACCCTTGGATCATGACCTTCAGGCAGAGGCTTTAACCCACTGAGTCACCCAGGCGCCCCATATTATTTTTTATTATTTATCTTTTCTGGCTGTACTATAGGACCTTCAGCACAATACTGAAGAGAAGTCAATGACACTGAGCATTCTTAGCCTGATTTTGAATAAAATTTCTTCAGTGTTTTACAATTAAGAATGATGCTTGCTATAAGATTTTTTGGTTGATATCCTTCATCAAGTTAAACATTCTTAGTCTGCTGAAAAAAAAATTTTTTTTTAAAGATTTTATTTATTTATTTGAGAGAGAGGCAGTGAGAGAGCATGAGCGAGGAGAAGGTCAGAGGGAGAAGCAGACTCCCCGTGGAGCTGGGAGCCCAATGCGGGACTCGATCCCAGGTCTCCGGGATCATGACCTGAGCCAAAGGCAGTTGTCCAACCAACAGAGCCACCCAGGCGTCCCATGCTGAAAAAATTTTTTAATCATGAATGGGTGCTGAACCTTATCAAATGCATTTTCCACATCAATTGAAATGACTGTTTTTATCTCTGCAAAAGTTGTAAATGACAATTACAGCTTTTTAAGTTATTTTTAAAAAGATTTTATTTATTTGAGAGAGAGAGAGAAAGCATAATCACGGAGGAGGGACAGAGGGAGAGGGAGAAGCAGACTCCCCACTGAGCTGGGTGCCTGACACAGGGCTGGATCCCAGGACTCTGCTATTATGACTTGAGCCGAAGGCTGAGTGACTGAGTCACCCCGGCACCTCTACAGCTTTTTAAGTTAGGCAAGTTTTCACTCCTGAGATAAAGCCAAGATTCTATTTGCTTCATTTTGTTTAGAAGTTTTCTATGTGATAATGACCTTTAATTTTATTTTGCAAATTAGATTTATTTCTCATACCAAGCCTATTTATAGTAGCTTTATATAATCAGTTGACACGGATTCTTTTTTTCTTTGAAAACTTTGTCTAAGATTTGGTGCGCCTGGGTGGCTCAGTGGTTTAAGCCTCTGCCTTCAGTTCAGGTCATGATCTCAGGGTCCTGGGATTGAGCGCGGCATGGGGGCGGGGTGTCTCTGCTCAGCGGGGAGCCTGCTTCCCCTTCTCTCTCTGTCTGCCTCTCTACTTGTGGTCTCTGTCAAATAAATGATTAAAATCTTAAAAAAAATTTGTATAAGATTTGAATGACCTGCTTTTCGAAAGTTTGAAATAATTTAGTGATAAAATGAACTGGATCTAGTGCTTTTCCTGGGAAGATTTCCCCCCCGCCCCTCCCGGGAAGATTTTAAACTATCAACTCAATTTCTCTAATGATAATTGGGCTATTCGGGCTTTCTATTTTTTGATTGAGACATTTTGTTAAGATATATTTTCCTAGTGATTTGCCCATCTGGTCTATATTTTTACATTAACTAAGATTTGTATATACATGTATATTTTTATTAAGTTTTTATTTTAATTCCAGTATAGTTAACATAAAGTGTTATATTAATTTCAGGTGTATAATTAGTGACTCAACAATTCTTACAACACCCGTGCTCATGACAAGTATACTCCTTAATCCCCACCACTTATTTAACCCATCTGCTCATCCACTGCCTCTCTGGTAGCCATCAGTTCTCTATAGTTAAGAGTCTGTTACTTGGTTTCTCTCTTTTTTCTCATTGCTTATTTGTTTTGTTTCTTAAATTCCACATATGAGTGAAATAATATGGTATTTGTCTTTCTCTGCCTTATTCCGCTTAGCATAATACTCTCTAGTTCCATCCATGTTGTTGCAAATGACAAGGGTTCATTCTTTTTTTAGGGCTGAATAATATTCCATTGTGTGTGCATGTATGTGCATGTGTGTGTGTTTGGATGTCTCTATTCATTCATCTATTGGTGGAC
Organism: Mellivora capensis; assembly: GCA_004024625.1. Classification (NCBI taxonomy): domain Eukaryota; kingdom Metazoa; phylum Chordata; class Mammalia; order Carnivora; family Mustelidae; genus Mellivora; species Mellivora capensis. Next base: position 50,021 of record PISX010013694.1, on the reverse strand, counting down.
ACTGGAGCTGTTTCCATAATTTTGGTATTATAAATAATGCTGCAAAAAAACATAGGGGTGCATAAACAATGAATTTTGAAACACTGAAAAGATATAAAATAAAATGGAAATAAAAAGAAAATAAAATGTGAAGTGGGTATAATTTTAAAAAACAAAAGAACAAACAAACAAAAAAACCAAACAAACAAAAAACATAGGAGTGCATGTATCCCTTTGAATTAGGGTTTTTGTATTTTTTGGGTAAATACCCAGTAGTGTGATTACTGGATCATAAGGTAGTTCTACTTGTAACTTTTTAATAAAACTCCATACTGTTTTCCACAGTGGCTGTTACCAGTTTGCATTCCCACCAACAGTGCATGACAGTTCCTTTTTTCCCACATCCTTGCCAATACTTGTTTCTGGGGTTTTTTATTTTAGCCATTCTGACAGGGTGTGAAGTGATATCTCACTATAGTTTTGATTTGCATTTTCCAGATGATCAGTGATGTTGAGCATCTTTTCACATGTCTATTGGCCATCTGTTTATCTTTGGAGAAATTTCTGTTCATGTCTTCTCCCATTTTTAAACTGGATTATTTGGTTTTTAGGTATTGAGTTGTATTGAGTCTTTGTATATTTTGGATATTAACCCTTTATTGGATATATCATTCACAAATATCTTCTCCTATTCAGTAGGTTGCCTTTTAGTGTTGCTGGTGTTCCCTTCACTGTGCAGAAGCTTTTTATTTTGGTGTAGTCCTGATAGTTTATTTTTGCTTTTATTTTCCTTGTCTCAGGAGACATATCTAGAAAAATGTTGCTTTAGCTGATGTCAGAAAAATTATTGCCTCTGCTCTCTTCTAGGATATTTTTTGGTTTCAGGTTTCACATATAGGTCTTTCACCCATTTTGAATTTATTTTTGTGTATAGTGTAAGAAAATGGTCTAGTTTAATTCTTTTGCATGTAGCTGTCCAGATTCCTCAACACCATTTGTTGAAGACTGTCTTTTTTCCCATTGTATATTCTTTACTCCTTTGTCAAAGATTAATTGACCATATAATTGTGGGTTTTATTTCTGGGTTTTCTATTTTGTTCCATTTATCTATGTGTCTATTTTTGTGCCAGTACTATTATTTAATTATATCTTTTTTTCTTTATGAATTTTACCATAGAATTACTTAACATTCCAAAGAACCAACTCTGAGCTTTGCTTATTTACTGTTCCTTTATGCCATTAATTTCTACTCCTGTTTATAATCTCATTCTATTTTCTTTGTATTATTCTATTTTTAACTATTTCTTATATTAGAGGCTTAGCACATTTATTTTGAGCCTTCCTTCTTTCTAAAGTGAGTTGTTTAGACTACAAAATTTCTTATAAATATAAAATTAATGATATCACATAAATTTTGATATTTAGCATTTTTATTATTTACCAGTTCTAGGAATTTAAAATTTCCATTATTGTTTCTTTTTTAATCCATAAGTTATTTGGCAGTATTTAAAATTTTTTCCTATAAGGATTTAAAATACATATTTTTTAAATTAACTAATTTAATTGTACTAAGTCAGAGAATGTGTTTTCCAACAATGATTCTTTTAAATCTATAGAGAATTGTTTATCACCTAGAAGATAATTAATTTTTATGAAAGAGTCAAATGAGAAGAATGCATATGGTCTCGTTGTTAAGTAGAGGGTTTTGTACATAATGTATAAGTCACGTTATTTAAGAATGCTTTTTAAATATTCTGTCTTTACTTTTTTGTCTGCTTCCTTGATTAGTTATAGCATTATTTATCCCACAAATCAAAAGATTAAAATGACAATTTTTTCACAGTGTATGTGGGTTAGAAATTCATCATTTTGATAGCATTTAGTGCCAGGCCCTTTACTATTTGCATTGTCTTACTCTCAAAAGGCCACTAAGAGCTAGGCTGGCTATTACTATTCTTGCTTAGCACAAAAAAGACAGAAGATCAGAAAGATTTGGTATCTTGCCCAAGGCTGTACAGCATTAAATAAGAAAATCAAAAAAATAAAACGAATATGTAGAGGTACCTGTGTGGCTCAGTTGGTTAAAGGTTTGACTCTTGATTTTGGCTCAGGTCATGATCTCAGGGTCCTGGCATCAAGCTCCCTGCTCAGGGGGGAGTTTGCTTGTTTCTCTCTCCCTCCGCCCCTCGCCCTGCTCTCACATACATGCACATGTTCTCCCTGTCTCTCTCTCTCTCAAATAAATGCATCTTTAAAAAAAAAAAACTTTAAAAAAAAATCAATGAAATAAAATGACTACATAAACATATTTGATATAAATATCTCTTTAAATGCACAAAAACGGGAAATTAACAACATAATTTCCAGAGCTAAGCTCTATTGTATTTCAAGTTCAGGTGAAACTGTTCTATATATTGCTGTAGTTTGCAATAAATCTCCAATAAATAAGAAGCATGTGGCCTAAGAGAACTCTCTCTGCTGATGGAATGTTCTACATTAAGTGTAGTCAAGTGTGGTAGCCACTAGCCACATGGGGCTATTGAGTGCTTCAAATGTGGCTAATGTAAGGAAATGAATTTTAGATTTTATTTAATTTTAATTAATTTAAATGTAAAAAACTACCCGGGGCTACTGGTGACCCTATAGGACAGCACTGTCTAAAGGCATAAGAATAAGAGAAACCCAAACTCTAAATACTTAATAACTGGTTGAAACCTTTCAAAGAACAGTAAATACAAAGTGACAGCATAACTGAACAAGAAGTAAGAGTCTATATAAAAATATTTCCAAATTATGTTTTATCAAACACTAAAATTCAAAGATGTTAACAGGTATTCCTTGAATATCATCACTATCATCGAGATGTTTCTAGCAATATTTTTTCTAAAATATACTTTACCATATCTATGGAGAAAAATATATCAAAATCACATGTAATTATTACTGTGTTCAATTCTCCTTGCAAATATATCTTATACCCTAGGATACCAGGAAATTCATGACCTGATGAACATATGGTTTTAGGTCTGCTCATTGTGTATAAGCAATATTTAGCACATGGTACCCAGAAGAAATTACCATCTATCTTAAGACAACTAAACATTTCCACATATATGTATGACATCATTTAGTATATTGTGGCTATAAGACACTTATATAGTACAAACTTATTTTTTTTTAAGATTTTATTTATTTGACAGACAGAGATCACAAGTAGGCAGAGAGGCAGGCAGAGAGAGAGTGGGGGAAGCAGGCTCCCTGTTGAGCAGAGAGCCTGATGTGGGGCTCGATCCCAGGACCCTGAGATCATGACCTGAGCCGAAGGCAGAGGCTTAAACCACTGAGCCCCCCAGGCGCCCCTACAAACTTATTTCTAATGACTCTGTGAATGAAAAAAAATTATTTAAAAATTAGGGTTCTGTGGCTTATAATTAGGTCTGGACCAAACAATTAAAAAGCTAGACTACTTCAAAATGAACAACTGGAGGCTTTGGTTTTATAAAAAATGAGGGGATCAGTTGTCTAAGATAAAACAATTAATGTTCAATCCTGTTGACTTAACCTCAGGATTTAAAGCCCAAAAAGAAAGTGTAATGCAAGTTATTTGTTTCTTTTGAAATTTTTAATATTGCCCCATTGCATCTGGCCTCCATTATGTCTAATGAGAGATCTGTTCTTATCTCACCGGGTTCTCTTATTATATAATGAGTCATTTTCACTTCTTGCTTTCATGATTTTCTCTTTATTTTGACGATGTTTTATCTGGATATGAATCCCTTAGGTTTATTCTACTTAAAGTTCTTGAACTTCTCAGATGAGTAAAGTTCACCATTCAAATTTGAAATGCTTCAGTCACTATTTCTTCTGCATTTTTTTTCTTCTGATATTTTTTCTGCACCCTCCTCTCAACTTCCTTGACTTTCTGGCACATTTTCTTCATTCTTTTGTTTTCCTCCTTAGGATATTTGCAATTTGGGAGATTTCTATAATAATACAGAAATGAATTATTTTGGTGTGCCCTAACTCTACATAAATACTGAGTTATTTAAAAGTCTTCACAAGGGGCTCCTGGGTCGCTCAGTGGGTTAAGCCTCTGCCTTCGGCTCAGGTCATGATCTCAGGGTCTTGGGATCGAGCCCCGCATCAGGCTCTCTGCTCGGCAGGGAGCCTGCTTCCCCTCTCTCTCTGCCTGCCTCTCTGCCTACTTGTGATCTCTGTCAAGTAAATAAATAAAATCTTAAAAAAAAAGTCTTCACAAATACTTTTAATCTCTAAGATACTCTGTGGTAGTAAATTTGAGATTAAATTTTAACATTCTATTGAAATTACCATATGCTTTTTGTGAAGAATTTTAAATTTGATAGAAGTCTTCAAAATATGCAATGCTTCACAAATTTGTGTGTCATCCTTGTGCAGAGGCTATACTAATTTCTGTACCATTCCAATTTTAGTATAAGTGATACCAAAGTAAGCACTCATTATTATTATTTTTAATTCTCTCTCCTTCAGATTGTGCAAGCTCAATTACTCTGGATTCATGTTCTCTTTCTTCTGTCAACTGAAGTCTACTGTTGAGCCTAGCTAGTGAATTTTTCATTTTTTTTTTAAGATTTTATTTATTTATTTGACAGACAGAGATTACAAGTAGGCAAGAAAGGCAGGCAGGGAGAGAGAGGAGGAAGCAGGCTCTCCGCGGAGCAGAGAGCCCGATGTGGGGCTCGATCCCAGGACCCTGAGATCATGACCTGAGCCGAAAGCAGAGGCTTTAACCCACTGAGCCACCCAGGCGCCCCTGAATTTTTCATTTTAATTATACTTTCTAACTCCAGAATTCCCATTTAGTTTTCTTTTATTGTTTTTTTATTATTCTCCATTTGATTAGACACAGTCATCATACCACCCTTTAATTCCTGAAACACAGTTTCCTTGAATTCTCTGAACATATTCATAATGGCTGCTTTGAAATTTTTGTCTGCTAAGTCCAATATCTGGGCCCCTTCATGTGCCTGCACTTTTTTCCTGCTGTGTATGGGTCACACTTCCCTGTTTCTTCACCAATCTTGTAATTTTTGGTTGACAAGTGAGCATTTTTGATACTACATTGTGGCAACTCTAGATATGGATTCCTCCTCTCCTCCAGGGGTTGATGCTATTGTTATTTGTATGGCAGTTTATTCAGTTGTTTATTGACTTGTCCAAACTACTTTCTCCTGCAGGCTTCAGTATCTGACACCCTCCCCCTTTCGTTTATTTTTAATCTTTTCACATGCCCCTAGGTCAGCATAAGCCACTTTTTGGTGAAAGGTTATGCTTAAAATCCTCTGGAAGTTAGGTTTTTACTCTAAGTGGGTGCAGCCAAGCACGCCCTTCTTGACTCTGAAAGTTTTACTGTGATACTAGGAGGGTTCTTCTTGGCTGTGTCTTTTCCTTGATGCTCTCTGTTAAACTTCTGATTGCTTGGCCATTTCCTTGTTGATACAATATCACAGAGCTACAGGCAATCTTGGAATTGCTCTTCACCAAGATCCCCATTATTTTCAACAACACCCTTAGGCATGGAATTGTACTCTGTTCCAAATAAAGTCAGCTCTCTCCCACAGTGCCTTAGAGCCTTCTTCCTTATAACCTATCTTCCTCCAGGCAGGACTTCTGAGTCACTCATAGTACTGGGAGTTGAAGACAGTGTCCCCTTCTCCTGGAGTTACACCTCTGCTCTAGAGTGGGTGCTGGGGCTGGTGGTAGTGGCATTGGTCTGGGACTGCCTCTCTGGTGTGGTGCTTCTAGCCTATGGGTGAATTGGGGTAGGACAATTGGACTAGTATTCTTGGCCTACCACACTTGGGGTAGAGCTACAACATGGGCTAGGAGATCTCCTACAGTGAAACTGTACTGGGGTGAGAGGGGACATCTTCTTGACTGCAGTCCTGGAGTAAGTGCCCCACAATAGTCTTCATAAGACAAATTGTGTTGGGGGTGGGTAGGTCATAGCTCAGGGGCCACAGACTCCTTGTTCTTCCTGAAATTTAGTGGATTGTTTTGATTCTATTGATGGAATGTTTCTCCATTTACTGTATGCCTTTAGGAAAATTTCCTAAAGCTTTAAATTGTTAGTATTTTCAAGCTTTTTCCAGTTAAAATGTTTATTAGGGAGAGAATCCACTGTGCCTTCACTCTGCTATTCCAGAAGCCAGTCTTCCATTTTTATCTTCAATGTGCTTCCATTAGAAATAATGATCCTCTGGATATTTAGCATGTGCTGTGTAAGAAAACATAATGGCTATTTAGCCACTGCTTATAAGCTTTTAGAGTATTTGGACATTCTGAATTTGTTAACGTAAGTGTGAGTTGTCCTTTTTTTTCCTAAAAGACATCTTGATTTGCTTGAACACAATAAAGGAGTCAAGTACAAAATTACCAAGTCAGACAAAAGAAGTACAGTAGATGCAGTGGGGCATAGAATTCTACAGAGCCATGATATAAACATTGTAAGAGTCTTAGTAACAATGGCAATTATGGGTTTTTCACTGTACACTAAAAGAGAGGCCTGACTTTTTGCTGAGCAAGGAGCCTGATGTGGGGCTTGAACTCAGGACCCTGGGATCATGACCTAAGCTGAAGGCAGATGCCTAACCAACTGAACCATCCAGATGCCCCTAAGATGAGTCTTGAATAAGGACAAGCCAATCATGCAAAAGCTTGAGAGAAAAGGACTTAAAACAGAGAACATAGCATATACAAAATCCTGCAATGGGAAAGAGCTCTGCCATGTTTAGGAAATTGAACAAAGGCTAGAAAATAAGAGAGAGGGATGGAGAAAGAAAGAAAAAGAGAAAGAGAGAGAGAAAGAAAGATTAGGAAAGTGGTAATAAGATAAAGACTAATATTTGGTGATTTCAATGCATTATTCTTAATTTTAAATCAAATTTTACATTTATAATAAAAATTAAAATGTTGATTAGCATTTTTAAAGAAAGGAGAAAATGCGATGGGGAGGAAAGGACTGGGTTGGGGGAAGGAAAGAGAGGCATCATTCTGGCTGGGCATGGGTGGCACAGTGATACCTGATAGTGGCTGGGGTAAAGGCCATATGATGATGGGCATGTGGAGGCTGACCTGAAAGAGCAGAGGTGGTAAATAACTGCCATGTGTGCCAGCATGCACACCTACCTCCTGCCATCAATGAGTCAACAATGGGGTGACATTAAAAGGTGTTAGATAAAATTTTTTTTTCAGAAAAACAACGCTTAGGACAGGGTGGAGTATGGTTTGAACATAAACTTATAGAGAAGGTACGAATTCATTCCTCTAATCAATGACAAATACCTGATAGGAAATAATGAAGTTGCAAAGTGGTATTGATCCCACGACCCTGAGACCATGACCTGAGCTGAAGGCAGAGGCCCAACTGACTGAGCCACCCAGGCGCCGCTATAGAGTGTTAATACATTTTTAAATTAGTTAACAAATACCAAACATTGGGAGATTTTATACAAAACTCCAATTTACTGTTGTCTGGCAGCACAGGGTCAACACTCGTGGGTGAGGCATTAGCTTGTCAGTGGCGCCTGCCCACATCTTGTGGTGCCCGCCCCTACCCTTGATTCCCAACCCTCACACAACTACTGTTGTCTCAGCCTCTTTGGCCTTTGTCAGCATGTGAGCATGCATTAGGAAAACATTTCAAGGAGGAGAAAGAACAAGGTAGTGATAATGGGTAAGGCTCAGGGAAGAGTCTACACTGGTCTAAGCTCTCTTAAGGAGGTAAGAGGTAGTGGAGAGTAAAGCAGCCTCAGGGACAGGCAGACCAGATGTGGGTTAGAGAAGTTACAGAATCCAAAGGCTGGTCAAATGACTTGAGCCATTTAGCAGGCAAGGATGGAGCTAATTAACACAAAACATGGAAACCCAAACTGGTTAGTGGAGGATGCTACTCAAAGCAGGGTGGCAGTGGAGTGGAGCAGCTGGAGTTCCAGCCTTGCCACTACCACTGAGACATATTTCCTGGTTGTTTTCTAGAGGCCTTTTCAGTTATTTCAGTCTAAGATAGAATATCTTAGCATCTGAGGTCTCTGAGCAGACACTGTAACAGCATGTGGCCATGCTCAGCAGGACAACTAGCAGATACCAGCACTGTCCTTAGTAAGCTCTGAAATACTGTGAACTTAGCTGCTAGCCAAGTCACATGGAGATTAGGAGATTTGACATTTTATTTTATTATTTTTTAAAAGATTTTATTTATTTATTTGAAAGAGAGAGAAAGACAAGTAGATCTGTGCTGAGCATGGACCCTTATGCAGGGCTTGATCTCACAACTCTGAGATAATGACCTAAGCTGAAACCAAAAGTCCACCAATTGAGCCACTCAGGTGCCCCAGGAGATCTGACATTTTAAAGTTATGTGATGGGTCAGTGTTAATAAAATTGAGTTTCTACTTTGGGAAGCAGTTGAGTATACCCTTTTGCTTTCCTGCTCTAGAATACCCACTGGAGAAGGCAGATGTGTACATTCAGCAATACCAAATCTGTGCTGCCAGTGATGTGCATGCTAGGCCTCAGGCCACAGGTGACCTTTCATACTCCCCCTGGCACTGAGCACTGTTGGTAGATACCCTATGCCTAGTGTGAGAGGGACACTGCAATTTTTAGAAGTGATTAACTTCAAACAGCAAAGAGAAAATGTCTTCACAGGGAGGAAGTAGGATGTTAGTGGTTTGAATAAGAACTGTTCGTTCAGTGAGACAGTTTGACATTCAAAATTCTTGGCATAAAGATCTGACAAGTGAATGCCACTTATTTAAAATCAATGTTTCACCCATGTCTAAAATGTAGACCCTCATCCACGTAAGATCCCTCCTCTAATTTTCATGATTTTAAGCATGTGGTGCAGGGGAGTAGCAGGTCTACAGAAGAGGGGCTCTGTTTTAAGCTCTGCTGTTTTACATACTATTTAAAAAATTTTTTTATTGTGTAATGTTAGTCACCACAAAATACATCATTAGTTTTTGATGCATTGTTTCAAGATTCATTATTTATGTACAACACCCAGTGCTCCATGCAATATGTGCCCTCCTTAATACCCACCACCAAGCTCACCCATTTCCCCACCCCCCTCTGTTTTACATATTATTAATATATTTATTTGAGAGAGAGAGAGAGAAAGAGAGAGAGCACAAACCAGGGGAGGGACAGAAGGAGAGGGAAAAGCAGACTCTTTTCCCTGATGTGGGACTGGGATCATGACCTGAACTCATGATCATGAGCTGAAGGTATATGCTTAACCCACTGAACCACCCAGGACCCTTGAGCTCTGCTCTTGATGGATATGAGCCCCTGGCTATGCACCTGTACAATCCAGATTAATTTAAATCTGCTTCACACCTACTAAAATCTTGCACTTAATCTGTGCTCAAAATCTTGGTTTCCTTCACCCACTGGGCAAATTTACTAATACAAATGCAGTTAATGGATAAGATTATTCTCTAATCAGGTGGCCACTTTCCTAAGTCTATAAGCAGATAATGTGCACCTTGGTGAAGGGGCTTGGAGAAAAGTGCTTGAAAATAGCACAAAGATACACTATCCCACACAGAAATGTCATTGCCATACATGAAACCAACTTTGTGATGCTGTCCTTGTCATCCAGCTACTGCAGTTCTGTTTGTAAAGTAAAGCTCTACTCTGGGTGAACCAAGAAACAATCATGAAAATACCCATGGTCTTCAGCTTGCCCCTGCCCCTAGCCAGCCACACCCCACCCCTCCCAGCCCAGAAAATAAGACAGCAGTCAAAAAGTAGTTCAAGAATCTCCTGTTTAGCCATCAGGAGTCATTTGGCAGGACTTTCGATTCTATGCGTTTCTGAGCCATGAGGGTGAGGCCGGGACTATGTTGGAAGAACTGACTAAAACTGGTGCCAAATGAAACAACATTCCACAGTACATTCCCACCAGCACAAAATAATACAGATAAGATGCTCACTGTTCAATCACATTCACATCATGTTGGAAATATAAAAGTCCATTATGGAGTTAATATTTGTCTTTAACAATTTTTTTTCCTTCTCTTACCAGCTTAAGGACAGATCATGCTAATTAAAGAATACTTTAAGAATTCTAAAAATTCATGTTTTGTTAATTTGCAAAAGCAAGAACAAAGCACAAGGAATAAGTTAAACAAAACTGTTAATCTGTAAAGGGAGTTTCAGTGAGACTCTAATTCCTCTTTGAAGTTTTAAATGTTCCTCCCCAACTTTTGAAAAATATTCATTTTTCCCCCTCCTTTCACTCACTGGCCCAGTTTCACAGAAACACAAGAGAAACAGGCTTGTGTGCGTGTGTGCGTGTGTCTATGCATGTACACAGAGAGAGGAGATTACGTGAACATGTGGGATGTTTACCCGGGTTATGGGAGCAGTTCTTAGCAGTCCACCAAGAATTCCCGGAATCAGAGTCAGTCTGGCTGCTTTCTTCTAGGTCAGTGTCAACTTAAGCAGCCTCTAAAGATCAACAAGGTTCTCTCTCTCATATTATAATTTTGTACTAAGCCTCAATTTTAGGGAAGGAATGGAAGAAATTGGAGGACAAAGTGAGAGGGGGAAAGCAAGAAAAAGGAAAAGGGGGAGGGAGAACGGGGAGAAGAAAAGAGAGTTTGGATATGAATAGTGGGGGAGGAAGAATCACAGAAAAGAGGGAGGGAAGAAGAAGAAGAGCAGGAGAGAGGGACAGCAGCGGGCTGAGTGGGTGGAGGGCCTTTCCCCAGCTCCACCAACCCACTCGGCAGACGGGAAACCAGATACAGCAGGACATTGTGTTCTTCTGCTGAAAAACAACCAGACTGCGATCCTAAAGTAAACAGTTAATCCTGTTGTTTATCTTTGTAACATGAGGAGATGTTAACAGGATGATTTCTACTGCACAGAAATGTGTTTTTTTATTCATTTAAAAATCATATTTTCTCTTTGATAAAAGTGTGACACACAAACTTTCTAGTCTCAGTGAACAGGAAGGAATAACAATCTTTCTTTGCTAAAAGTGACTGAACTAAAGGATGGCAAAAAACCTGAGAAAAACCTTTTCTTCACTCAGACATCCTATTTATTTTTGGATAATACTGCATTACTGAATCAAACCAAGTCAAACCAAAACAAAATCTGTTGTAAGTTTGGCCCACTCCAAACTTTGTTTTTGGGTATTGCTTGTGGAGACAAGATTATAACTGGGCCAAGACATGAGTAAGAAGAGTACATTTTATATGTTAATAGAAGTTTGCCCACAGAACAAATTTTCAAAGCTATATAGTTATTCTTATACATTTTTATTAATTGCAATTTTTATGGAGGTACTTGTGGATTCACAGGAAATTTTAAGAGATGCTATAGAGCTCGTATGTACACGTTGTTCAGTTTCCAACGGTGTATTATTCTACTAGCAAATAATGGTACAACATCACAACTAGGATATTGACATTGACACAATCAGTTTTATTTAGATTTCACAAATTTTAGTTGTTACTGTATATGTATTTGTGAGTGTATTCAGTGCTATAAAGTTTTACCACCTGGGTAGTTTCCCATATCCAGCACCACAGTCAAGAATGTGAACAGTTCCATCGCTACAAGGATCCCTCAGGCTGTCTTTTATAACCTGCTTCCCACCATCGCTGCACCCATCCCAACATCCAGATGCTCTTAATCTGTCCTTTATTTCCAAAATTCTGCCATTTCAAAATGTTATAAAAAACAGAATCATCTAGTATATAATCTTTGGGATTGGAATTTTTTTCCCCTCAGCACAGTTCCCTGGTGATTAACGTAAGCTATTATGCTTTTTATTTTTATAGCAGCTTTGAGACATAATTTACATGCCATAAATTTCATCCCATTGATAAAAGCAATAAGTGGCAAAATACACATAATATTTATTACTTTAACCATTTTAAGGTGCAATTCAGTAGCATTAACTATATTCACAATGTTCTACAGCCACCAACGCTATCTTATTCCAGAATATTTTCATCACCCCAGAAGGAAATCTCAGTCTATTAAAGCAACCTCCTCATCTTCCTCTCCCCCAAGTACCTGAAGACAACTAATCTACTTTCTGTCTCTACGGATTTGCCTATTTTGGATACTTCACATGAATGGAATCATGCAATATGTGGCCTTTTGTGTCTGTCTTCTTTCACTTAGCATAATGATTTCAAGATTCATTCACATTGTATGTCATTCATTTTTGTTGATGAATATTCCATTTTGGGCTTATTTCCACTGTTTTGCATTTATGAAATAATGGTGCTAGGAACACCTATGTAGGAGTTACATGGATATATGTTTTCGATTCTAACTGGCTATATACGTAGGAGTGGAATTGTTAGGTCATATAGTAACTCTATGTTCAACATTTTTTTAAAATGTGGGGCGCCTGGATGGCTCAGTGGGTTAAAGCCTCTGCCTTTTGGCTCAGATCATGATCCCAGAGTCCTGGGATCGAGCCCTGCATCGGGCTCTCTGCTCAGCGGGGAGTCTGCGTCCTCCTCTCTCTCTTTCTGCCTGCCTCTATGCCTACTTGTGAACTCTGTCTGTCAAATAAATAGATAAAATCTTTAAAAAAAACGGCCTAAAATGTATTTTACTAAGTTGATGCTACATTACTGATCCATTTCTCAGAAAACTCCAAAGACATCAGGACCAAATAAAACATGGTATACCAATAAAAAAATGCACACCAGAAGTACCTAAGACAGACTAGGTTAAGAGCTTTAAGAGCTACTGTCTGACTGAGCTACTGTTCCTAAGATTGTACTAGGCCTATCAAGAAAAGTTGTGAACAACAACATCATGGACAAAAAAGGGCCAATCCTGTGTTGTCCTTACCCAGGAAAAAGATGGAGGTATCTTAACACAAGATTTTTAAAAAAATATATTAAAATGAAAATCCCTAAGAGAAAATGCCTTCCTTAAGACATGATGGGGTAATATATGTGATATAACAGAACTATAGGTATGTTGTCTGTGACCTCTGTGGACATTTGCCTGAATTCCCATCTGTGAGTGAATGGAGCAATAGGATTAAGGTCATTGGGGGATGTTTTTGTGGTGTATGTGGCAGTGTCTCTGGTGTTGCGAGGTATAGGAATGAAAAAGCAAGGAGAAGAAGATGGACAGAAAATGGAATGATCAAAATTAATGGGGGCTCTAACTGGATCCATTTTGTCATGGTTCCACCCTGCACCCAGGCCCTCAAAATCACATGACACTTCAGGAAAGCACCCCACACAGAATCCATTAGTTAAATAATATACCACACAGAACTGATTTGTTAAATATTGCTCCTCCCTTGCCCTCTATATTTGACTTTTGAGGAACTGCCAAACTGTTTTACAAGGTGGCTGCACCATTTTACATTTCCACTAGCTGAGTATGAGGGTTCCAATTTTTCCACATACTCACTGATACATATTACTGTCTTCTGTGTTTATTATAGCCATACCAGTGGGTGTGAAGTAGTATACCACTGCGGGATTTGGTTTGCATTTCCCTAATGACTAATGATATTGGTCATCATGTACTTCTTGGACATCTGTCTATCTTCTTTGGAGAAACGTCTATTCAAATCCTTTGACCATTTTTTATTTGGGTTATCTTTTTATGTTGAGTTGTATTAGTTATTCATATATTCTGGATACGTCTTCTGTTAGATATGTGATTTGCAAAAAATTTCTCCCATTCCCTGGGTTGTCTTTGTATTTTCTTGGTGATGGCCTTTGAAACACAGAACTTTTTAATTTTGAAAAAAATCCCATTTATGTCTTTTTCTTTTGTTTTATATGCTTTTGGTGTCATAGGTAAGAAACCACTGCCTAATATATAAGGTTATGAAGCTATGTTCCTATGTTTTCTGAGAGCTATAAAGTTTTTTGTTTTTATTTTTAGGTCAATGATCCATTTTGAGTTTACTCTTGCATATGGTGTGAGGCAAGGGTCAACTTAATTCTTTGGCCTGTGGGAAGGGAAGGGAAGGGAAGGGAAGGGAAGGGAAGGGAAGGGAAGGGAAGGGAAGGGAAGGGAAGGGAAGGGAAGGGAAGGGGAGTAGGGGGATGAGATGGAAGGGAAGGGAAGGAAAAAAAAAAGGTCCAACCTTGCAGAATAGAGGATTTAGAGTTTTAGAGTCTATCATTGGCAAAGAGTTGTACAAATGCATCTGTACTCTCTAAGGTACATAGACTAAAATTGCTGCTGTATTTATTTAGGTCCAGATAATACAGAGCAGAAGTCACTGGCCAGTATCTTCTTTCATCTAGTTCCATTACTTTACCATCATTATGCAGAGGACTCCCAAAGCTCTACTTTCTGATCCAAAATTGTTCTTCTTCCTATGCATTACCTCTGTGGCCCCTACCATTCTCAGCTACTGTTTCAAAATCTGAGAGCACTTTTTATTTCTTTTTTTCACATCTAGTTGTTATAGCCTATCCATTTACCTTCATATCTATCTTTTTAATATCATTCTTCCTTCTCATTCCTGTTATCATTTTTTTGTTTTGCTTGTGACCTTTGTTGCTTAACAAAGCTTCCTAACCTCATTCTTCCTTTTTCCCTAACCCCTCCTAAAGGGACAGAGTTAATCATGTCACTTAACTAATCACAGACCTTCAAAGGTATCCTAATGACTTCTACATGTCTCGACACATGTGTGTGAGTCGAAGAAGATCAATTTCTTACAACCATTTCCCCATCTGAGTCTTGGCTCCCATTAGCTCCTCTAAAATAATCTGATATTGTCACTTCCACTTGTCTAAGTATGTTCATTTTCAAAATCAAACTCAAATTCTGTATCTTTCATGAAGGTATCTCTCATTCCAATAGTGATAACAATTCTTCCTTTTTCTTTGTAATCAAAGTGGTTCTTTTGCCTTTATTTTTTTTCTTTTTATATATTTATTTTTTTAACTATTTGACAGAGATCACAAGTTTTTGCCTTTACTTTAGTTATCACATTCTATTCTGTATTATAAACATTAGCATAGATCTTTTTTCTCTACCTTTTGCTTGGAAGTTTCTTTATTTATTTTCCCTTTTTTCATTAAGCTTTTAATTTTAATTCCAGTACAGTTAAAATACAATGTCATATTAGTTTCAGGTGTATAATATAGTGATTCAGCAATTCTATATACTACTCAGTTCCCATCATGATAAGTGTACTCTTAATCCCCATCACCTATTTTACCCAACCACCACCCCCAACCTCCCTCCTGGTAACTATCAGTTTGTTCTCTATAGTTAAGAGTCTGTTTCTTGGTTTCTCTCTTTTTTTTCTTTCCTTTGCTCATTTGTTTTGTTTCTTAAATTCCATATGAGGGAAATCATATGGTATTTGTCTTTCTCTGCCTTATTTTGCTTAGCATAGTACTCTCAAACTCCATCCATGTCATTACAAATGACAAGATTTCATTCTTTTAAAAAAATATTTTATTTATTTATTTGGCAGAGAAAGAGAGGGAGAGCAAGAGCGAGCTAGCACAAGCAGGTGGAGCAGCAGGCAGAGGGAGAGGGAGAAGCAGGTTTCCTGCTGAGCAAGGAGCCTGATGCAGGGCTCAGTATCAGGACCCTGAGATTATGACCTGGGCTGAAGACAGATGCCTAACCAACTGAGCCACCCAAGTGCCCTGAGATTTCATTCTTTTTTATGGTTGAATGATATTCTAATATCTGTATCTGTATCTATATATCTAAGCCTTCTTTATCCACTCATTTATTGATGGACACTTGGTCTATTTTCATTATTTCTCTATTGAAATAATGCTGCTAAAAACACAGTGGTGCATGTGTCCTTTTGAATTAGTGTTTTTGTATTTTTGTGTACCCAGTAGTGTGATTGCTGGATCACAGGGTAGTTCTATTTTTAACTTTTTAAATATTTTATCTATTTCTTTGACAGAGAGAGAAATCACAAGTAGGCCGAGAGGCAGGCAGAGAGAGAGGGGGGGAAAAGCAGGCTCCCTGCTGAGCAGAGAGCCCTATGTGGGGCTTGATCCCAGGACCCTGAGATCATGACCTGAGCCAAAGGCAGAGGCTTAACCCACTGAGTCACCCAGGTGCCCCTCCCCCCCTTTTTTTGAGGAAGCTTTATGCTGTTTTCTACAGTGGTCACACCAGTTTGCATTCCCACCAACAGTGCATAAGTGCTGCTTTCCCCCACATCCTCTCCAATGCTCATTATTTGATTTTAGCTATTCCAACAGGTATAAGGTGCTATCTCATTGTAGTTTTAATTTGCATTCCCTGATGATATAGAAATTAAATTAAATTTGAAATATGATATAGATGAAATGATATAGAAATTAAATTAAAATTGCATTTTAATTTGCATTTCCCTGATGATATAGAAATAAATCCACAATAATATGGTCAATTAATCTTGACAAAGGAGTAAAGACTATACAGTGGGAAAAAGATAGTCTCTTCGACAAATGGTATTGGGGAATCTGGAGAGCTACATGCAAAAGAATTAAAGTGCACCACTTTCTTATACCATCCATAAAAATCAACCCCAAATGGATTAAAGATCAAAATGTGAGACCCGAAACAAAAAAAAATCCTAGAAGAGAGCACAGGCAGTAATTTCTCTGACATTAGCCACAGTGACATTTTTCTAGATATGTCTGCTGAAGCAAGGGAAATAAAAGCCAAAATAAACTACTGGGACTACATCAAAATAAAAAGCTTCTTCACAGTGAAAGAAACAATCAAGAAAACTAAATAAAAGGCAACCTACTGAATGGGAGAAATATTTGCAAATGATATATTCAATAAAGGGTTAGTACCCAAATACATAAAGAACTAATACAACTCAACACCCCAAATGCAAATAATCCAATTAAAAAATGGGCAGAGGACATGAACATACATTTCTCCCAAGAAGACAAACAGATGGCCGATAGACATGAAAAGATGCCTAGAAGTTTCTCGAGGGCAGGGATTGTATTTCTTATTCCCTATGTACCTAATATAACTCTTAGCTCAGAGCTTTATACAATACAGATGATCCACATATGCCTGGTATACCAAGCTGAATTAATCAACAAGTATTTTTTTAGTTTTTTTGGGGATAGAAGGTATAAGACGTAGTTCCTACCCTCAGGAACAGTAACAGGTACTTAAAAAAAATCATTTTAAGTTACAGGTAATTCATAAGGTGAGACGTCTACATTGTTCTAAAGTATAGGTATGGAAAGGGAAGTATTAGTATTCCCGGGAAGTATTAAGAACAAAATAAAGCAGGAAAGGAGGGAGGAAGCAATATTAGCTAAGAAAGTTTATTATCCAAAATGTGCCAAATTAACTCAAACAGCCCTGGGCAGATTATGGTTCTGTTTTCTCTCAACTTACTCCCCAACTCACTCTCGAATGAGGGGTCATTTGGTATTCGCACTTTTCCATGTCTACTCAGAAATGAAATCAGAAGAGACAAAGGTCTATGACAGAATAGAGTAACGAACAAGACACCATGCAAGGATCATAGTTTCAGTAGTGCCATAGATAAGTTATAGTATACCAACGATTTCTCTGGATCACCAAGTAGTATGTCAGCAAAAGCAAGAGTCATCACATTCTCAACCAGGGTTCTGTAAGGGGACTGAACCCTAAAACTCTGAGGATCCACTGCATGTAATGAATAATAATCCTCCAAGAACTGGTACATCTAAAATGGCACCAGTTACGTGCACTCTTAGGAGAAATGAGAATAAACTTCAGGGTTCTACATTTCCAATGTGGGAGCCAGTTTAGAGTAAATGAACCTGAGAGTAAACAGCACTACTGTATTAGGCCTATTGAAACAACAGGGAACAGTATTTAATCATTCTTGGATGATTTGATTCTGAATCAGGGCTTCACACTCTAGGCTGACTAACTGGCCTAGAAACCAGTCCTACCTAATGCAATGGTTTATAAGTCATCTATGTTTGTGAAGTACAGGTACATATTCAACCTACTCTGACTCTATCAAATAAAACACAAATTACCTAGGCAAAAGGCAAACAAAGAAGGCTTACTGGGTTTTTTTCTGAAATATCAATGGTGATTTTCTAAATTCTTCTGCAATCCTAAGAATACCTGTTCTAGAAACAATTTCACTGTGAAAAATATTAAATTGCTTTATGCTATTTCATAACAAAGTAATTTCAATTTCAAAGACTAAACCATATTCAGTTTACTGTATTGAGAACAGACAAGGGGTCATTTTTAGAAGACATCTTTGTTTCTCAGAGAGAAGGAAGTTTCTCATGTATGAATTTGTTCCATTTCCAGCCCGCCTATCTCAGTACATAGGACTGCATGCCATACCAGCTGACATTCCATTGAGCTTCTTACGCACCCTCAACTTCCAAACTAACCTGGGCACCTAGGATACTCACTGCCTACAGGTCTTTGTTTTGCAATGACTGTTTGCTATCCTACATCTACCTGTTCACTCTCCAAACACCAGGTTTTGCATGTAGACCAGCAAACTAGCATACTTTGAAAGCTCAGAGCGGTCTCCTTTCAGCTCGTAGCCTGCTTTGCTCTCTTTCCTGCCAAGCTTCTAGAAAATATGGGCTTCGCTTATTTCCATTTATTCACTTCTTATTCACTTTTGTGATAATTTAGAGGTTTTTGGAAACAATCTCAAATTTATTAAAAGTTCCAAATACAGTACAAAGCATGTTTTTTTTTTCTGAATCATTTGGGAATAAGTTTGTACAAACAAGGACTTTCTCTTACATAACTGCCATACAACCATCAAGGGGAGGAAACAAACATCTACTTCTCAGACCCCACTCATGCTTTGCCCATTGTTCCAGTTGTGTCCTTTGTAGCAAAAGGAGATAATTCAGAATCATGTATTGCATTGAGTTGTCATGTCTCTTTAATTCTCTACAATCTGGGTTTCTCAATCTTTCTTTGGCTTTCATGACCTTAACATTTTTGAAGGATACAGGCTAGTAATTTTGTAGTGCACAAACCTTCAGTTTGGGTTTGTCTGATATTTTGTCATGATGAGATCCAGCCTATGTATCACTGGTAAAAATAACACAAAATTGATGCTACGTTCTTTTACATAATTGGCACACTATATTTCAATTTGTCCCATTACTAATGATTTCACTTACTACTTGATTAAGGTGATGTTTGCCAGGCTTTTCAGCTATTTCCTTCTGAAATTTAAAAAAAAATTGTGTGGGAGATACTTTCAAACTATGTAAATATCCTATTCCTTATCAAATTTTTAATTCATTCATTTTTACATATGAGTATAGATTCATGGATTCTTATACTAGGGGCTACAATCCATAACTATTATTAATTTTGATGTTCAAATTCTCCCAGATTTTGTTAGTGGCAACCCCTTGCAAGCTAGATCCTGTATCCTTTTGATGTCTCCATCATTCTCTGAGAATGTTCTTACTTTCTGACATAATGAAATGTTCAAAGCTCATCTTATATTTTCTTTCATCCATACCTGGAATCAGTGCAAGAAGCCCTGGTTTCTTTCAGATATTTAAAAGTTAATATCTGGGAGTGCCTGGGTGGCTCAGTGGGTTGGGCCTCTGCCTTCGGCTGGGGTCATGATCTCAGGGTCCTGGGATGGAGCCCCGCCTCGGGCTCTCTGCTCAGCAGGGAGACTGCTTCCTCTCCCCTTCTGCCTGCCTCTCTGCCTACTTGTGATCTCTCTCTCTCTGTCAAATAAATAAAAAAAAAATAAATGTATACACATACACACTCACACCCAGTAATACACATTTACTTTTGTCTATTCACCCATTCATCTATTTTGAAAATTATGAGTTGACACCACCACAGGGTTCATTTCAGTTTTCTCCTTTTCCACATTTTATTAACTTACAAGTACCTCAAACTCAGCACGTCTAAAACCAAATGTAATTTTTCTAGTTTTCTCCAAATCTGTTCACCCTCCTTATTTTCTCATCTCATATAATGATACCATTTATTTTGTTGCCCAAACCTGAGAATCCTTCTAGATCTTTTTTTTCTTCCACCTTCCACATCCAATCATTCATAGCATCCTGCCTTTTTCACTTCTCAGCTATTTCCAGATGTGCACCATCTTTTTATCCATTAGTTTGTCTTAACAGTAAGTTAGACTTCTTGCTTTTCACACAGGCATTTACAGTTACTTCCTCTTCTGTTCAGGAACTCCCAGTGTATAACATGTATCACATGCAGAGAAAAATATGAAGACTTTGCTACAGAAAACCAGAGCAAAGTTCTAGATCTTCTCATGACCAGAACCCTGACCCTATTCCTTCTATTTTCATTTACAATGTATGAAAAAGCTACACTGCCTCCCTGATGTTTTTTAAAAAAGCCAAGCAGCCCTTTGCATTTACCCTCTCTGCCTGGGACACTCTTCCTCCAGACACCTGCATGGTTTGTTCTCTCATCTCCTTTGGAATTTTTCTTGAATATTATCTTCCCAGTGAGGCTTTCCTTGATCCTTAGGTAAAAAGAGTAACCACTCAACATTCACTATCCCCTTATCCAACTTGATTTAAAGCCATAACCACTATTATTTTCTTATATTGCATCTCTATCTGCTGCCACTCTTCCCCAGTAGGAATTTACATTAGTAAGTTCCATTAATTCCATTAGCACATAGTTGTTTTTTTTTTTTAAAGATTTATTCATTTATTTTACAAAGAGAGCAAGTGCACGCATGTGCACAGCAGGCAGAGCGGCAGGCAGAGGGAGAGGAAGAAACAGGCTCCCCACCCAGCAGAGAACATGACATGGGGCTGGATCCCAGGACCCCGGGATTATGACCTGAGCCAAAGGCAGATGCTTAACTGACTGAGCCATCCAGGTGCCCCCCCAAATAGATTTGCAGGGTTTTTTTCTTTTGGTCTTTCTTATTGTTGTATCCCTAATGCCCAGAACAATGTGTGACACATAGTAAATATTTAGCAAATGAACGTTTCCTCATGGTCTTTCGTTACATTATACAGTAGATTAATATTCTATCATGTAGCATGTCATAATAATTCTCCTTATACTGGATATTTAGGTTGTTTCTCCCCCCCCCCCATTATAAGGCACTGCTACCATGAAGAACAGTGTTTGTGTGTGTGTGTGAATTTTTTTTTGTTTGTTTTTCATCAATTAAATTTCTTAGGGATTTCTGGGTCAAAGAGTTTATCTTTATTGCTATATGTTACATACTGCTCTCCAAAATAGTTGTAATGCTTAAAAATTCCGATAGCAATGCCTTGTATAAGGAGTCCTATAATTTTTCTGAATAATTTATACAGTTTAAAATTTTAAAGTATTACAGAAACATATGACACAAAGTTTCCCTCAAATTCTTGTCTTCCCTTCTCCTAGTTCCCATATGCTTACACTGACATTCACTGTAATTTGTATTTTACATATCCTTCTGCAGTTTCTCTCTCTCTTTCCCTATCGCCCTCTCTCTATCTTCCCACCCCAGGTATATTCTCCAAGGAATACAGCACATTTCAAATCTGCTCCTTGCTTTTGTATATAACCTATGTCATACATTTTTTCTTTCCTTTTTTTTTTTTTTTAAAGGAGGGGGAAGAGTCAGACAGAGAGAGAATCCCAAGCTGGCTCCATGTCCAGCACAGAGCCCAAGAGGGGCTCAGTCCCACAACTCTGAGATTATAACCTGAGCCAAAATTTAGAGTAGATACTTAAGTAACTGAGCCACCCAGGCCCACCAATGTCATAAATTTTTCCTATATCAGTTTATAGAAAGCTTCCTCATTCTTCTTTTTGCAACTGCCATAGATAGCTGTATGACATTCTCTCATATGGATGTACTTTAATTTAATTTTAATCCTCTCATGCTGACCATTTAGACTGTTTCCATGCTTACTATCCCATATAATGGGGCAAAGAATAACCCAGTACTTCATATGTATGTAAGTGTAGCTGTAGGATAAATTCCAAGAGGTGGAAGTGCTAGGTCAAAGAGTTAATACACTTAAAATTTACCCCTTGCACACACGTGCAGCCCCCCATACTTACATATGCATACTAACAAAGCCCTCTCTATGAGGGTAGTAACAATTTATTCTCCCTCCACCAGTGTGAGAGGATGCTCATTTCCCCTTCGCTTCTCCAAACAAATGCTACTAAAGTTTTGGATTTCTTCAAATTTGATAATAGTGCTTTTAAAGTTTGCATTTCTGTATTATGACACACTGACAAGCTTTCTATATGGTTCTTTTTAATCTATGAACTGTGTGTTCATATCCTTTGCTCATTTTTATTTTGGATTATTGACTTTTTCTCTATTTCTGTGGGCACTTTGCATATTAGAGAGATGGGCTTTGTAATATGGATTACAAATATATATTCCCAGTTTGCCATACTTTTGACTTTACTGTGCAGATTTAATAGAATTTATTAATATTTTCTCTTGGAGCTTTTGGATGTTAACTCACAGAAAAAACTTTCACTTCAAGATAATTCTCCCATGATTTCCTCTAGAATTGTTTTAGCTTTTATATTTAAATCTTTGATCCATTTGGAATTTATCGTGGTGTGGGATAAGGGATACAGATCCATTTTTTTCTTTTTTTCCAGATGGCTCATCTGTTGTCCTTACACCATTTACTGAAATGGCGAACTTTTTCCCACTTTTCTGAAATATATGTATTATTTTTAAAAGTTCTATGCATATCTGAGACTGTCTTTTTCTGTTCCACTGGTTTATTTATCTATTACATTAAGGGAGAAACACCCTTTAATTTTTAAAAGTGGCTTCCATTAAATGAACAAAGGGAATAAAAGAGAGACAAACCAAAAAACAGACTCTTAACTACAGAGAACAAACTGATGGTTACCAGAGAGGAGGTGGGGTGGCAAAAATAGATGAAGGGGATTAAGAGTACACTTATCTTGATGAGTAGTGTGTAAGACATGAAATTGTTAAATCATGATACTGTACACCTGAAACAAACAAGTATGTTAACTACAGTGGAATAAGAAATTAAGAATAAGAAATTAAGAAATAAGAAATTAAGAAAATAAGAAATAAGAAAAATAAGAAAATAAGAAATTAAGAAAAAATTTAAAAAGAAGTGGCTTTCATTCATTTCTGCTTCTAATAGCTACATATTATTTATCTTACAGTGTTTTTATGAAAAATAAAGGAAGTAACTCCTGTCTGGGCCCAGTGTCTGACTTTTATGTCCTTATCTCTCTCCCACTGCAAGTTTATATCAAATTTGATTTTTCCAGCTCAGTGTTTACTGGGACTTCTATCTCAACAAAGCCATACTAGAGCTCTATGCTCCCATTGCTAAACCTCCCAAGTCCCCACTACCTTAGTAACTGACAACCACCAAACCAATAACCTCAGAGTCATCCTCCCTTCTGCCTCTACTACCCCCCACCCAATCATCAGTAAGTAGCATGCACTCCATCTTTAAAAAGACCCCAACCTTTCAGCTTTTTAACATTTGTCCTAGCACTCTGGTCCAGGCATCAGTCTCACCTATATGGACTGCTGACATAGCCTCCTCATTTGTTTCCTATACTCTTATGCCTCCACATTCCATTTCATCTAGAGCAGCCAAAGCAATCATTTCAAAGTACGGATCAAATCCATCCCATGTTTAAAACATTAAAGGCTCTCCATCATACTTGGCATGAAGTTGCCTGCCTCCCCTCTGTGCTCATCTTCTGTAATGGCCCCTGGGTTCACTAAGCCCCAGACCCACTAGCTTCCCTCTTGCTCCTTGAATGTACCAACTTCATCCTTTTCTCTGTAATAGTTGATCTCTTTTACTAGAATGTGTATCTCTCAGGGCTTTTTACCACTGGCTCTACCTCTTCATTCAGGTCCTACCTCAAATGGCTCCCTTCTAGGCTTTCCCTCACTAGTCATGCCAAATGACCTTGATACCCCCGCCCAGGTTATTCCATATCCCATTATATCCCTTAATGACAACAATGCCTTTTGAGCACCTAACTAAAGAGAGAGAATTGACTTCAGCCTCCATTCAGATTTATGCTGTGCTTGGTTGGGTTCTACCTCACCCTCCTGGTGCCAGCTGAGCAGGTTAAGGGGATGGCTAGGGAGGCCAACAATGGAGGGTGCAATCCTCAGGGAACTTCCTCATTGGTAACTCCTCCAGTAGTGTCTTGGCCATGTGGCTAGATTTGGTGTGAGTGGGAGTCATTGTTAAGGACCAGCCACCAGCACTCTGCCCTTCATCCAGCCAAGACAGACGAGGGTGGAGCCCACAGGTTTCAGAAATGAGAATACCACACCCTAAGCCTCTGTTGACACTGTGCTCAGAGTTTAAATAGTACAATTAAAAAGCATCTACAGGGACGCCTGGGTGGCTCAGTTGGTTAAGTGGCTGCCTTCAGCTCAGGTCATGATCCCAGAGTCCTAGGATCGAGTCCCACATCCGGCTCCTTGCTCGGCAGGGAGCCTGCTTCTCCCTCTGCTTCTGCCTGCCACTCTGTCTGCCTGTGCTCACTCTCTCTCTCTGACAAATAAATAAATTAAAAAAAAAAAAAAGCATCTACATGTCACTAACTATGATGAATGACCTAAAAAAGTTTATATACTTGAATAAAACAGCTCATGGAAAAAAACCGACCTTTAATAAACTGATAGGATGTGTTGGGTATTGCTCCCAAGGTCACAGTAGTATATAGCTGAATTAATATTTCATTTGGGCCAGAAAGAAGTCTTTCCATTTTTAATAACACTGTTCAAAGTTTTTTCATGGCAAATGCTTTTCTGTATATAAGATATAGGAAATATTTCATTAACTATTGAATTGCAGCTTTCTGTAAATTAGAAGATCACAGTTATACAAGTATGGAGAAGAATACTACAGGATGCAGGACTGAAAATAAAGAGTATTTTACCTACTGATCATCTGAATATTAGTATTTTCTATCACAAATAAGTAGATATGGGCTAAATTTGGCTTAAAATACCTTCCATTAAAAAAAAATTCCATAGTGTGTATATCTAAAATCCACATTTTAAGGCTTTTGTAAACCTTAGCAGCTACTTATCCATCAGATACTGGCTGAGAAAACCAATATGCTAGCAAGGGCTGTCACTGCAGTAAAACAAACAGAATAAATAAGAGTATTCTAGATTCAGTCAGTACACAAGATTCAATATGCAGAACCTTCACATATGAATGAAATCCATTCCAAGACCTTGATAATTACCCACATTTACTAAGATTGAGAATATCTGTACACATTTTTGCCTTTTACCAAATCACATTTTTAAGCCTTTTTTATTGTTTTTATTTTTTATTTTACTATTATAATGTTCAGGTAATCAAGATATAAAATGGCTTTTGAGCTCTCTTTTTTAGTATCAGCATACCCTAGATTCTTTTTTTAAAAATTAACATATAATGTATTATTTGCCCCAGGGGTACAGGCCTGTGAATCATCAGGCTTACACACTTCACAGCACTCACCATAGCACATCCAAATCACATTTTTGTTGAATTTTCTGTGAACAGACTCACATAATTCAAAAACTGCCTTTTTCAACCTTCACTGAAGTTTCCTCTCTTATTGATGACCTTTTTTAAAATAAGAAAAACATGAACACTTTATAAGAGTTACTGTTTATCAGAGGTCTCAGAGAAAATGACACAGTAGTGGTACGGGGTCACTCGCTTGGCTGAATGTAGCAAGCCTAAGGCAATTTCTTAGTTTGACAAAGTCACCGCCATTCACTACGTGCCAGGCATGGACTGCAGGGCCATTCTCAGCCAAGGGTATGAATGCTACTCCTTGCATGCCAGCAACCACTCTAATATGGGCACAGATACCACTTAGCCTAGAACAACACACGAAGCCTGTCACTGCTACATAGATCTGCCATTGCTTCTAGGCCCCAGTAGACCGTGGCTAGATCTCCCAAAAGTGTTGCTTTCCTTTCCTCTGCCCAATATTTCCTCTGGCAAATATTCCAGTTTACGTCACCATTGAACAAGAAGCCATTCTGGGAATCTGTTAACTTCTAGCCTAGCTTTTCCCTGTGTTGGGTTGGGTAAAGCTGAGATAGTCAGCAAGGGTTCTGTGTTGAGTGGTGGCGGAGTCCCTGGACTCCATTTGGTCCATCCTCTCTTGAGGGTTTGTACTTATCATCTTAGAGGCCAAATAAGGAAAAGCAGCTCTTAACCACATGCATCCATTTGTGCTTGCTTTATTATCACCACTTTTTACCTAAAAGTTTTAAGAACTCTTAAGGCCTTAGTACTATTATGCTTAAGCACTAACTGTTTAATAAACTCAGCATCACCGAGCACTTATTTGTAATGGTCATACTCATTAAAAATATCTCATCTTGGGGCACCTGGGTGGTTCAGTCAGTTAAGCATCTGACTGTTGATTTTGGTTCAGGTCATGATCTCAGGGACATGGGATGAGCCCCACATCTAGCTCCGTGCTTAGCAGGGAGTCTGCTTCTCTCCCCACCCCTTGTCTCTAAAATAAATAAATAAAAATTTTTAAAAAGTCTTATCTAAAGAAGGAACTCAAGTAAATCTTTTGAATTGAATCTTGCTTCAGAGAGAAAGCAGAAAATGAACCTAAGACAAACATTATGGAAACAAAAATACTCAAATAACATAAGTGTTGCAGAGAGAAAAAGTCAGGGTTGATTAATTTATCTCATTTCTTTTTCTTTTTTAAGATTTAATTTATTTATTTGTCAGAGAGAGAGAGAGAGCCAGAGAGCGAGCACAGGCAGACAGAGTAGCAGGCAGAGGCAGAGGGAGAAGCAGGCTCCCTGCCGAGCAAGGAGTCCGACGTGGGACTCGATCCCAGGACACTGGGATCATGACCTGAGCCGAAGGCAGCCGCTTAACCAACTGAGCCACCCAGGCGTCCCAATTTTTCTCATTTCTTAATTGATAGAATATCTATTTGCACTAAGATTTGCTTACTTCAAAAAACTAAAAATGACCTGAGCTAAAGGCAGATGCTTAACCAACAGAGCCACCCAGGTGCCCCTATAGTTTTAATACTTATTATCAATAATTTATCCATTAATTTTGGAAACTCGAATTCTTTTCTAAAAAATATTTATTTATTTATTTATTTATTTATTTATTTATTTATTTCAGAGAGAGCGCAAGAGAGTGAGAGAGCAAGAGAGCACACACGAGCAGGAAGGGCAGAGGGAGAGAGAGAGTGAAAGAATCTTAAGCAGACTCTGCTCTAAATGCAGAGCTCAATACTGTGCTCAATCTCATGATCTTGAGATCACAACCTGAGTGGAAACCAAGAGTTGGATGCTCAACCAACTCTGCCACCCAGCTTCCTCAGGACTTTGAATTCTTTTAAAAAGACAGAACATTAAGTTACATGATAGAAATATATCTTTGCACATTCTGTATTCCATAGCTACTGGCATTCCAAAATGAAATTTTAGGATTGTGGGTCTTTACTATTTTTCTCTACTTCCTTCCTACATTTCTACTTTTTCTCTCTTCCTAGTGAATTGTTTCCACCTTTTTTTGGTGGATATGAATGATTCCAATTACCCTCCACGAGCCTCCCTAAATTCCAGAGACTGGGAAGCAAACTCTACACTTCTGGGGTTCTCTTGTGGCTGAAATCCCTGATGTGACTTAGGACCTGTCAATCAAAGTCAGGAGTGATACCAAGGCAGAGCCCCTGATTTTTGCTACTTCTCCTATCAAGCATAACCGTGACAAAGATCTCAGGGTTTCGTGAATTGCTGAAGGGTTAAAAGGCAAGAATTAGGCTTTTAGTTTGTTGGTTTGTTCAGCTTGCAGTCCACACAGTGTGGTTCTAGAGTGGGAAGTGGTAAAGGCAGCTTTCTGATCATGAAGCGCCCTATTGTTAGCTATGACTGGAGTTGGTGGAGACCTGAAGCACCAGACCTCTGACTGTAAAAGAGAGAGCAGCTCCCATGGTAGCCTGACTCTTCAGTGCTGTTCTGATAGCCTTTCTTAAAAGTTCAGCACAGAGTCTGTTTCTTTAGTTTTCCCAATGATTCTATAAGCATTCTGAATCCTTTAATAAATCTCTTTCTGCTTAAGTTGGATACAGTAGACTTCTTTCTCAATGAGCCTGACTGATTTCCTTTGATATGCAGATTCTAATCAGAAGTGGAACTGTGGGGTAAGAGAACTGTATATACTCTTCTCTGGGTAAATCAACAAGAACTAAAAAGGCAAAAACAAAATCAGAAACAAAATAAACTTGGTGTTCGCTTTTGTAGAAATACTGTATCTTTTTGAGGCAGGTTTGAAATCAGAAATGAACCATTTCATTTATCTAGCCCAGAAGTTCCTTGAGAGCAGAGACCTAATTAAATTTTTGGACCTGGGCCTCTTACTATATCATTGTTGTGAGGACTTCTACAAGAAAACATTATATGTGTCAACAACTATAGAATTTCTACATGGGAATTCAACCTGAGAAAAATGCTGAAATGAGTGATACAGCAAAAAAGAGTACACTAAGATTATTTTATATTTCTTTCTATTTATTGCTTAGCACAATTTTCATTAGATAATCACAATTAAAATACTCCTCAGCTAAGGATCTCAAGGTTCTGATGCTAAAAATGCTCTTACTGTTTGACAGCCAGTAGTTAAAATATTTAGTTCCTACCTGGCCAAAAATTATATATTTTTCTATTAAAGATTTATATATTTGAGAGAGAGAGAGTGCATGAGCAGGAGGGCAAAGGTAGAGGGAGAGAGAATCCTAAGCAGACTCTGTGCTAAGCACAGAGCCTGATGAGGGGGCTCAATCTCATGACCCTGAGATCAGGACCTGAGCCGAAACCAAGAGTAGGATGCTCAACTGATTGTGCCACCCAGGTGCCCCTGGCCAAACAATATTTTAAGAAGTACTTGAGAATGCACATTCTTACAATACCATAGCCACAGATCATAGAAACTACGGCATCTAGGCACCAGAGACTCATAAAATGAATGGTAAACCATTCAAAGGAGCCTTATGTCAAATAGGGACTTTTCATGCAGATGATATCCTGAAACAATTTAGAGTATGTGATAATGCTGGCATGTAAAGAAGCCCAGCAGAGGAGTTTAAGGAAGAGAGAGGCCCATCCAGGGATCTGGAATGGCACAGAGTCACTGAGGTTCACAGACATAAGTTCTTATATAAACTCCTTCAGAAATGCTTCATGATGACAGTAAATCATGAGTGTCATTAATGGCTGCAGTGATACTGAAAACTATCAGGGAAACAAGAAAGAAATAGTAAATGAGTACAATAATTTTAAAAAGCTCTATCTAGAGCACAATTCTGAGAGAAGGATCTTTTCCCTGGGCTACAGACAATCCCTACCAGTGGAGAGAGTTACATATCAAACATTCCAAAACAGAGCATTTTCACTTCTAAAGCCTCTAACTGGCCATGATTACTGAAGTTAGTATCACTTCTATAATTTTTTTTTAAAGATTTTATTTATTTATTTGTCAGAGAGAGAGAGCGAGCAAGCACAGGCAGACAGAGTGGCAGGCAGGGGCAGAGGGAGAAGCAGGCTTCCTTGCTGAGCAAGGAGCCGGATGTGGGACTCAATCCCAGGACCCTGAGATCATGACCTGAGCCGAAAGCAGCCGCTTAACCAACTGAGCCACCTAGGCGTCCCACTTCTATAATGTTTTAAGGTGAAAGTATATTTAAGTCATTCTTTAACAAAAGGAATCCAAGCTCCTTGGAGAAATGGTTGATTCTTGGATTGGGTGAATAAATGTACAAAATGAGCCTGGAGTATCCTGTAGTGCCAGGGAAAAAAAGTGCTCAAAACAAAATAAACCTGAAAACCCACAGGATGGGAGTATGGCTAAGAGACAAGGGAATTGACTGAAAGAGCTTCATTGGCAAAAGCTGGAAGTTTGAGCAACAAAATAAATACAATAGTACTGAATTATCACCCAAAGTATAAAATATATGTTCACAAGTCCAAACTGATATAAATAATTAAGTAAATTAGTGGGGGAGAAGAACTCCAAATAATTATTCCACCATTATGGAGAGAGATCAGAATTCACTCCTCCTTAAGTGTGGGCTATACATAGTGACTTCCTTCCAAAGACTTCAGGATGGAAAGGGGGCAAAAGCATAACTTTACAGTGGAGAAACCTGACAAGATACTACCTCAAGACAAGAACTACCTCAGCTAAATGATTAAGGCCAGTATCAGCAATGATAAGTCATGTTAAGATGTATATATCTTTGATATGATGAAAACATCACTTTACCTCTGTGATCTTCCTCCCAAGAACCTATAGCCTCCGGTCTTATCACGAGTAATAAATCAGATTAATTTCCATTAATGGGATTCTACAAAATACTTGACCAGTGCTCCTCAAAACTATCAAAGGCATCGAAAAAATAAGGGAAGTCTAAGAAACTGTCACAGCCAAGAGGAGCCTAACGAGACATGATTACTAAATATAATGTACTATTCTGGATGCGATTCTGGAACAGAATAAAAACAATATATAAAAATCTAAAAAAAGGTGAAAAAAGCCAGTACTTCAGTTAATTAAAAAAAAAATCACATTGACATGCTTTCGAAAAGCAGTATAGTTCTGTGTCAGACACTATAATAGCCTATGTAGATAATGATAAATATCTACATAGATTCTAGGATCCCCTACCCTAAAGCTGAGGCTTCTCATAGAGATTTGGTGGTCAGTACACTGGGAAGGGCTAATTCTACCCTATTCCAGTTTTATTGAGATATAACTGATATATAACACTGTATTACTTTAAAGGGTACAACATACACTTTTCTTGACTAGCATGACTATTTTATTATTTTGTCAGTAATTCATGTTACCAAATTGCTCCAATTTCAGATTTAATTTTATTTCTTTGTACAGCATTCACCAATTTCTTAGAAAGTGTTTCCGAGTAAATTTCTCGACACATAGGGAAATAGTTCCCTTTGTGGGTGTGTTCTCTTGCCCAAGGCCACACAGAAAGCCAGTAAGTATGTCTGTTGGATTTTTACCCATTGGGAAGTAGGTGAGCATGTTGACTTCCTATTACCTCCCAGAGGTCAGAGACAGCTTGGCCCAAAGAGCTTCTTCATAGGGTAATCTGTTTTTATAAGTGATGCTCGGTTATAGTTCTTTCACAGTTCTTTCAACTGATAACAGAACAAACCTCAGGGTCCCACTTGAGTACCTGTGTTACCTGATGATATATTTGCTTTCTGGGTCAAGTGTTTAATTAAGTGTTCTAGTAAGAAATAGAAAGATTCACCAGAAACTTTAGTTATCCCCATGGATGACAGAAATTTTCCTCTAGCTGTTTAATACTCCACTATTCCATTTCTGAGGGGCTGATGAACTGCAAAGAAAAAAAAAAAAAAACACCCAGAAGCAGTGAAGCAGTGATCTTACTGACAAATGTTCTGTGAAAGGTAAGTCAGTGATAGTCTAGGTGGTACCTGGATAGGTCCTGGGCCCGGTGAGGGCAGTTCCCTTGTTCCTGTCAAGCCTGGGGCAGGCATTCAGGCTATCATCAGGCTGGAGCATGATGCTCAAGGAGAAATAGTGACTTTAATGAACATCTTTGCTTATTTCAGGATATATAAAGAGTGCAGGTTTTCTTTTGGAGGGACACAGTGAGTCAGAATATGAAGTCTTCTCTCTCACTTTTGTATTTGAAAAAATTCTTTTTTCCTTGCTTTTAAAAGCTGCATCTGGGATCTAGATGAGGATCTAGACTAGACTTGAGGTTATTTCTAACTTAAGTTCACTATACTTTTTTCAAGTCATACTACTGTCATATACCCTGAATGAATATGCATCACACAAATTAAGTGATAGTAATGATGAATGCAATTAGTAAAAAGTGCTCTCTCTCTCTCTTCAGCCACACTAGTGAATGTCTGCCCGGCACTAGGCCCTGGTTCCTATGCTAGGGATGCAAACCTCAATGAAACAAACTTCTTATACTTAATGAAGTTTGTAGTCCTGTGGGATCTACAGAAAGATAAACTCAGATTTTATTTTAAAGTAACTCATGAGATATGCCCAAAGTGGGGAAAAGTAAGAAATGCCCAAATCCAAAACTTTTAGTTTAAAATTCAATGCATAGACACCAATCAGAATGGCTAAATAAAACATACTGAAAAAAAAAATACTGAAAACACCAAATACTATTGGAGATGCAGAGAAACTGAGTCACTCATAGATTGCTGGTGGGAATGTAAACTGGTACTGCCACTCTGGAAACAATTTGGCAGTTTCTTATTAAATTAAACATGTAACTACCCCATGACTCAGCAATTATACTTTTGGGCTTTTATACCAGGGAAATGAAAATTCAGGTTCACATAGAAACCTGTACATGAATGGTCATAGTAGCTTTATTCATGCAAGTCAAAAACTGGAATCAGCCTAGCTGTCCTCCAACAGGGAAACGTTAAATCAAACTGTGGTAGATCTATACCATGGAGTACTACTTGGCAAACAACAAAAACGAAACAAATCATTGATGCTGGCAGCAACTTAGAATTTTGCTGAGTGAAAAAAAGACAATCCCAAAAGATTATGTGCTGTTTATTCATAGAGCATTTATATAATATTCTTGAAAAGAGAAAATTAGAGAAATGGAAGACAGTTCTGAGGTTACTAGGGCCTAGAGTGGGGAGGGGAAGGATGAGCAAAATACACTGGGGGAAAGGTAGGCAAGAGGGAAGTAGATGTGGTTATGAAAGAACAGGAGGGAGCATTGTATATGTCGAAGATGATCAGTGTCTTGATTGTGGTGGCTCATACATGAATGTATAAGTATAATGAAACTGCATAAAACTAAATACACAAAAACATACAAGTACAAGTTAAATGGGAAATCCAAACAAAATAGGTAGACTACATCAATGTAATATACTGGTTGTGATATTATATTATAGTTTCACAGAATGTTAACTAGGGGGGGAACTGGGTAATGCATGGGGTCTCTCCTATATTACTTCTTACAACTACATGTAACTCTACAATTATCTCAATAAAAATTCCAATTTGAAAAAGACAAAAGAAAAATAACATAATGTTAAAAACACATTAATGAATACATTTATAGCATTTACTATGAAAATATGTCTGTGGGCTCGCGTCAGACAACAATTAAAATTACTATTGGTTCCATCATAAAAACATCTACCACCTAGACACAAGAAATAGTGAGATTCAAAGTGAGCATCTGTCCAATTAAAATCTTTTTATCACAACTCTGATTTGGTAATAAAGCAAGTTTAAGCGTCTATAATATTAATGGAGACTTAGAACCTGAAGACGCTTATTCACAAAGGATATGATGGAATCTTCCCAATCATGTTCCTCCATGGTACTATGTGAGTTACTTTCATTCACTGCTCAGGAAGATGTGTCCACATGTATGAGGTAGAACGCAGACACACGGACTCATGCCAAGGGCTACACATTCTCTCTTCTGGTTCTGATCCAAGTGGTAACACTTTACTCTTAAAATATATGCGTAATAATTCTACACAGTGACATCTGACTAGAAGTGATTTTTCTTCCCTCTTTTTAATTTTCTTCTTCACTTCACGTTTGACATCTACTTTTCCACATCTTTACACCTGACTTGATTTTTAAATTATCATTTTCATGTCTAATCTTAAAAAGGAAAAACAACAATTTTTCTACATCTCATGCACCACAGGCAGCATGGCATGAAGGTCTAACAGCAGCAGAAGAACACTTCTCCTATTCATGGCTCTACTGGTTCTGTTATCATTCCTTTCCTATAGAAAAAGCATCTTAGTCCTTTCATTGCTACTCACACAGCTAGAAAAAGCAAGAGGTGACACTGAAATGTTCAGTAACGTTTACTTTTTTCTTCATCTAACAGTCTAAACAACTTTCTGATTGAAAAGATGATTTTTTTGTTTAAAAATATGTCTACAGGATGCCTGACAGGCTCATGGGCACGGAGTCTACTTAAAACAAACAAACAAATAAATGTTTTAGACATCAAAAAATAGTGCTATTAGTATTAATTTTCTAAACATCTGATTACAGACACTTGTATTCTTTACAAGTGGAGCTAACAGTAATTGTTCATACTTCAAATAAAAATATGACTAGTATTTTTTCTATTATCTGTACCAGTGCAGGTTTCCATTCCAGTGAATAAGAATAACCATTTTTATGATATGACCAGTGGTTCTAAATTATTAGTATTCTAGTGAGCTACAGAATGTGAAACAAGTTAGCTGTTACATTTATAAAATCAAGTTATTCTGTGCCTTTATTTGCTTTAAAAGCTCAGAGTCACATGGACCTGGTTTTGAGTTCTAGTTTAGCTGGAGATGAATCTTCAGTCTCCTGCCCTTTCAGCAGACATGTCTAAGCATCTGGAACACTCACACCCACCTCTCTGAGGTGCTGGCCTTTTCCATTACTGCTGTGCAGAGTGCCACCAGTAGGTATTATGTGGGTATTTTACATGCTTTCTTTCATTACTATCTCAAAAAAACAAAGAAAAACACAAGCACTTGGGATATCATTAGTTCCCAATGAAACTCTCTTCTACTCCTCACTGATCCACAGTCAAGCTGAAATGTTGCATAGAGTAATGACGATTATAGTTTGCTGACATTCTTTGGACTGAGAACATAATGTTTCATGATCTCAAAAGAAGTGTTATAAAAAAGACTAGAAGAGGGGCACCTGAATGCCTCATTTGGTAGAACATGGGACTCTTGATCTTGGGGTCATAAGTCTGAGCCCCATATTAGGTGCAGAGATTAAATAAATAAAAGTAAGTAAATAATAAATAAATAAGACTAGAAGATAACATACAAAATGATTATACAGGGGATGGAATTAGAACCATTTTTCTATTTATGCAAATTTTGAAACTTTCCATAGATGTCACTATATTGCTTTTATCAATTAAAGTTACACTAAAAATATTAATGGACCAGGCTGTCACCGCACGATCACATTACTTCATAAGAGGGGCTGTGAGCACAAACAGTGAAAGAGTGCAATGTTGAGCAATGCTGCTTGTATTTTTGAGTTTTGCCAAGCCTAGCCCATGCCTGGGTACCATGTGTTAACTCTAAAATTTCAGACCAGGCAACACTTTACCGTTTGTTTGAAAAAGATGGGACTGTAGTTCCATTTGGTATTTCACTATTAGTATAGTTGACCACAGAGCAGAACATGTCAAAATTGAATTAAAATGTAAATATCTGTTATGACATGTAAGGAAAAAAGTTGTGAAAAAACATTTCCTAACCCCCTGCCATTTTTCTAAAAATAGTCCATTCCAAAGGGTTTAACTCAAAATATGTTCCATTTGGGTGTTGGGGAGGGGGATGTGTGTGTGCAGAATTCTCTTTTACATCTGTGACTCCTGCAAAAATATCTGGCAGTACATTCAGTTCTGTGTCTTAAAACCTCACAGGGCCAATTTAAAAATAATATTATAAGTGCTCATGGTTATCATCACTTAACTAATCTAAAGCAATAAAACTGTTGGACCTTCAGTCTTCTCAGATCATCCTGAGCTAATGGCTGAATTCTGGCCTCTGGTCTCATTAGAAAGACATAGTTTGTCACAGGGTAAATTTCATATAAAACAAGGAGCTGTATTTCACTGCCTTTCAGAAAATAAACTACAACTATTATTGATAACTGTATTTTGTTTCTCTGAATTTTTGTCGAATTGTGAACTCTGAAAAGTCAAATAAGAGTTATTCGTCAACTCTCCAATTCTTTTATATATGTTTTGAGCAAATAAAATCTAAATCCATTTTCCAAATAACAAATTTCCTCTTGCACCATTTGCCTGATACATTCATTGTGCTGATTCATGATTCCAATACTCTTCTGTGCTACTTTTTAATTTAAAAAATGCAGGGGCGCTTGGGTGGCTCAGTGGGTTAAGCCTCTGCCTTCAGCTCAGGTCATGATCTCAGGGTCCTGGGATCGAGCCTCTCATTGGGCCCTCTGCTCAGCCGGGAGCCTGCTTCCCTCTCTCTCTCTACCTGCCTCTCTGCCTGCTTGTGATCTCTCTCTGTCAAGTAAATAAAATAAAATAAAATAAAATAAAATAAAATAAAATAAAATAAAATAAAATAATGCAGTCAGGGGTGCCTGGGTGGCTCAGTGGGTTGGAGCCTCTGCCTTCGGTTCAGGTCATGATCCCAGGGTCCTGGGATTGAGCCCCGCATCGGGCTCTCTACTCAGCAGGGAGCCTGCTTCCTCTTCTCTCTCTGCCTGCCTCTCTGCCTACTTGTGATCTCTGTCTGTCAAATAAATAAATAAAATCTTTAAAAAAAAATAAAAAATGCAGTCATATATGTGTGGTTTTAAAATTCATTAACTAATACACTAAATATGCAATATCAGGGGGCACCTGGGTGGCTCAGTGGATTAAGCCACTGCCATTGGCTCAGGTCATGACCTCAGGGTCCTGGGATCCAGCCCTGCATTGGGCTCTCTGCTCAGCGGGGAGCCTGCTTCCCCCTCCCTCTGCCTGACTCTCTGCCTACTTGTGATCTCTCTCTCTGTCAAATAAATAAATAAAATCTTTAAATATGCAATATCAGGAGGTAAGACCTAAGTGGTTATAAACAAATGACTACATTTTAATTTTCAGAGCTGTTCATAAATTGATCCTAATATAGGATTTCCTTAAAATCTATTGTTACAGTGAAGTTGAAATCCTTAAACTGAAGACTGATCTTTATTCTCCCAGTGTTACAAGGCCATTGGGCAGTCACAATTCAGGTCTGGAGGCTGCGCAGGGAAAAACAGACTTGAGGCTCACATTTCTCTCTATCAGCCAGTGTCTACATGAGTTTCAGCAGTTCGAGAGTGCTCAGAAATTTGGTGCCCTCACTGAGGTGTGCGTCAGTCTCTTTACAGTTCCCTCCCTTCCTATGGAGTTCCTCATTCTTTCTCCTGGCTCTCGCTCCCTGAGGATACCCTGGGTAGGCCCCATTTTTGCTCTAATAGTCTATAGTTCTCCCTTTAAGGCCTCTAAGAATTAGTTAATTATTTTTTATTGATGCTCAATTAACATATAGTGTATTATTAGTTTCAGAAATAGAATTTACTTATCCATCAGTTCCATACAACACCCAGTGCTTATTCCATTCAAGTGCCCTCCTTAATGCCTATCACCCAACCCTATCCCCTCATCCCCCTTGTCTCCAGCAACCCTCAGTTTGTTTTCTAGAGTTAAGAGTCTCCTATGGTGTGTCTCCCACTCTGTTTTTGTCTTATTTTTCCTTCCCCTACGTTCATCCATTTTGTTTCTTAAATTCCACATATGAGTGAAATCATACAATATTTGTCTTTCTCTGACTGACTTTTTGAGGAAGCTCCATACTGTTTTCCAGAGTGGTGTACCAGATTGCATTCCCACCAACAATTTTAGAGGGTTTCCCTTTCCCCACATCCTTGCCAACATCTGTTGTTTCCTGAGTTGTTAATTTTAGCCATTCTGACTGCTAAGAGGTGGTATCTCATTGTGGTTTTGATTTGCAGTTCCCTGATTAAGGTCTCCAACTTATAATGACTGTGGCACTGTGTCTTCCTTCCAGTGGTTATAGCCATTTTACATTTTTTGAGTCAACAGTGCTAATAAATGGCCTTGATTTACACCCCACAAGATTAAGAACCAGTCAAGTTGCATTAGCCACACAGGTTCACCCAAAGAGCAGGGGGTTACAGGTCAAGTGACATTTGCTGAGTAAGAAGTTAGTAATCTCTCCTCTAGAACATTTAGCACATATGCACCTCTCAAAGTTGGATATGTGAGCCTAGATGTGTGGGTAACTAAGAGAAGTTACATGTCCTCAAGTTCTACTGGTCTGGAAAAGGTCAGCTGTACAACATATCAGAAGGAAGCTTCAAATTGCCCTTGGACCAAGGTAAGTACATCTGTCATATGTACAATCAATAATGCTATTTTTACAGCAATCTAAAGTTCCCAAAGCACTTTACACATCTCTTCAACACTATAAAACAATGTGCAAAATATATTACTCTCTCTGCTTAATAGTGAGAAAACTAAAGCTCAGAAGCAATAACTAATTTGCCCAGTATCATAAGACCATGTGGAGTACCAGAGCTGACACTGGAATTTAGAGACTTTCATTACATATGCTGGATTCTTTCCTACTGCCCTTTACTGCTTTTCTCAGGATGTACATTAAACATTGCTTTCATCTATATTTTTATACTATTTACACTTACTTATCACGTGCTATTTCCCCTGGCATTCATTCTCTCACTTGTAAACCAGACATACATCCTGGTATAAAGGCTGTTATTTTTACCTTACTGTGGGGTTCACAAATTTGATATACTATGTGTATCATTTTGTAATTCAACACATTTGAGAAACAAAGTATGCAGACAGCCCCCAACATTTCTAAATGTCACATTATTTTACCCCATAGGACAATAGCTATTTTATATGAAAATTAATACATTAAGCCCTGTAATTTTACACATTCTTTTCTGTATGTAGTTAAAAAATGCATAAGACAGGGGTACCTGGGTGGCTCAGTCGGTAAACCATCTGCCTTCAGCTCAGGTCATGATCTTAGGGTCCTGGAATCAGGTCCTGTGTCAGGTTGCCGGCTCACCGAGGAGCCTGCTTGTCCTCTCCCCCCTGCTCATGCTCTCTCTTGATGTCTCTCTCTCTCAACTAAATAAATATAAAAAAATACATATACCTGTACCTTCAAGTGTAATTTTGGTGTGTGGGGCGGGAAGTTGAAACTGTAGTAAACAGTGGGTGAAAATTCTCTTATCCTTCAAATGACATAAAAAAATTTACCTATTTGTATGGGTAATGGGTTGGCAAACTATGGCTTATTGGACAAAGCTTGCCTGTCACCTGTCTTTGTAAGTAAAATTTTATTGGCACTCAGCATGCCTATCTTTTTACATATTAGTGTCTATGGCTGCTTTCACACTACAATAGCTGAGTTTAACAGAAACTGTGGTGTGGCCTATAGAGCCTAAAATACTATTTTTGCTAACTCCTAGTCTATATAAATGGAAAAAAAAATAAGACTTACTGTGTGGCAGACAATGAATGCAATTTGTTACCTCATTTAATTCCCTAAACTATCCTGTGAGGTGGATGATAGTTGAGTTCCTATTACTGTACTAACATAAGTAATTACTAAATCTCTAATACTGTCAATACTCTGTTCTGGAAAAAAAAAAAAGAAAGTGGAAGGGGGAAAAAGGAAGAATCAAGGACAATTTTTTCTTAGGATACCTACAAAGGCTGGGGTCCTATGAGGGATGGTTATATCTTTCCAAATAGCTGGTCTATTAAAGAATCTTAGCCCTTATATTTTCTCGACTTAATCATTTAGCACTTTTCAAAGGCCTAAGCTCACTTTTGCAAATAAAATAAGTTGAAAAGCAGGGTATATTTTCTAACTTCTGATGAGACTGATACGGGAAGTAGCTACATCAGAATACTGGCTAAATTGGTTTATACTTTAATCTCCAAACAAGCTACACAAGAATCCAATAAACCGTTTGTTCAAAATGCTTTCCATTTCCCATTTCCATTTCTCTAGATAGAAATGAATATATAATTAGTCAACATAATGTAATATAAATAACATATTCATTTCCATCTCTATTTTATTTCTTCATTTCTATATTTAACTTGTTAGGAATCATTTGATAGAAATATACATATTTTCATTTCTATATAGCTATTAATGATTTCTTAAAAAGTTGAATTTTGCCTCCAGTCAGAGTTCAACTCATGAAAATCTACAGCAATATGAACAGCTGTTTAACTTACCCAGAAATGGTTGGGTAAATTATTCTCTACCTACTATAATAATGATTCCTTGCTGTGGCTAGAGAAAAAACAACTTTCTCCACCCAATTTTTAAGATATTGATGGGAGAACATCCTAGCTCTTTTTAAAAGCATAATCCAAGGAAGCATAATCTGTGAAAGATGGCTAGTTTAATACAGAAAGCTATCTATATTTTTGAGTTCCTTGTTTGTTTTCAAGGATGGACCTCAGGGAGTTCCTGTATTTTAACAGGAGCCATTCTAAATCATATCCCATGACAGACTGAGTGATTTCATGTAAACACAGTCAGTGGTATCATGAGTAACAAAATCTGTTTCCACCAGAAGCCCTTTATCCTTCGTAAGAGACCTGTACACTAATAGGCAGCCGAGGCTAACATTAACCAGCTACAGCTGGTTCAATGCTATAAAAAGAACTAATGAAAACACAAATGCTAACTCTCTATTCCACTGCAGCCAGTATGTCAAGCCTGCACAAAGACAACGGTTTCCAAATACTCTCTGTGAATGAACTGGCGGGGCCTGGTTTTCTGAAGTTGTTTACCGAACAGTGTGTGCAAGGACTCACTGAGCACTGAGGTGGGGGAGGGCAGGAATCGCATGATCTATTAGTGTACAAAGCCAACTTTCCGGATGATTTTGGATCTAGTTCTATAACACACAGGGAACAGAGAAAATTTTCAAAAGCATAACTAACGTACTTTGAGCAATTTCTTAAATACACACGCATACACACACAAATACACACTTTGATTATTTAGGGTTTTGTTATGAAAATGTATCATTAAGTCTCAGATAAACTGATGGCTTATCAGATATTCTAAATTCTTTTTTTTTCAGATTTTATTTATTTATTTGACAGAAGACAGAGATCACAAGTAGGCAGAGAGGCAGGCAGAGAGAAGGAGGGGAAGCAGGTCCCCTGCTCAGCAGAGAGCCCGATGCAGGGCTCGATCCCAGGACCCTGGGATCATGACCTGAGCTGAAGGCAGAGGCTTTAACCCACTGAGCCACCCAGGTGCCCCTCAGATATCCTAAATTCTTTTTTTTTTTTTTAATTTATTTGTCAGAGAGAGAAGGAGAGAGAGAGAGAGGGCACAGGCAGACAGAGTGGCAGGCAGAGGGAGAAGCAGGCTCCCTGCCCAGCAAGGAGCCAGATGTGGGACTCGATCCCAGGATGCTGGGATCATGACCTGAGCTGAAGGCAGCCACTTAACCAACTGAGCCACTCAGGCGTCCCGATATCCTAAATTCTTAAGTAAACTAAATAATTTCTTATTAGGTGAGTTACTTTACAAGAGGAAACAATCTGGTGAAGAAATTATCACTATTTTAATTCTTTATACAACCTAAAAGAGCTAGACTTTTAGTTAGTACTAGAAGGGACGGTGGCGATTTTCTCCCATCTTGTCATCTCACAAATGGATTATCTGGGGTTCAGAGGATCCTTAGCCTGCCTGCCTCAGACCCCACTGCTTGGTGGCACGAAGAACCTGGATATCCTGGCACCAAAACTGTTTCTCAACTCCATCTTGTGCTAGACGTGGCTAAATGAACATAGCCAGGAAAAATGAACAGAGTGCCTGGCTTACTTCATAATATCATGGGTTTTGACCTAACCCAGCCTTTTAATGTATGAGGTTACTTGCAACATCAACTGAAAATTTAGGGAGTTTCCTTGGCATTTTTTCATGTTCTTGAATAGGCTGAAAGTGTTATTCAGTAAACTATTCTGCTGGATAAAGGGTTTTTGCCTTGGATATGCAGGGCTGATATTTGGTGCCAGAGACGTTAATCTGCAGTGCAGATGCTAAATTCATATGTCATCACCACCTCTTCTCAGGACTCCAGTCCTGCACTTCCATCTGCCTGTGTGACATCTCACCAGGGTGTTCTGTCAGCACCACCATTTCTACATTCTGCTGAGGAACGCACATGCAAATTAATGTCAGATACCAAACCACAGATCCAGGAAGCTCAGAGAACACCAAGCAGGATAAAGGCCAAAAATAACCCCAAAGCCCTACACCTTGCCATATTATTTTCAAATTACAGCAGATGAAAGATAAAGAAAAAAATTCCGTAAAGGGGTAGAGGGAAAACAACACCTTATCAAAAGTCGAACAAAGCTAAGAATTATATCTAACTCCATTCCCAGACACTGCTCAAGCAAGAAGAGAGTTAAGTGAAATATTAAAAGTGCTGAGGGAAAAAAACCCCACCAACTTAGAATTCTGCACTTTGTGAAATTATCCTTCACAAATGGAGGAGAAATTAAAAACTTTCTCAGACAAATGAAAATTGGAGTAACTTGTAGCTAGGAGACATACCTTGCAAGAAATGGTAAAACAAGTTCTTCACAACGAAGGAAAATAACATGGGGGAGAAACTCGTGAAGAAAGGAAGAGTAATGAGAAGGACAAGTGAGGTTAAAATAAAAACTTTTATCTTAATTCTTAATTAATCAATAATAACAGTTCAAAATAATTATACCAGGAATGTATTCTATTATGTATGTTTATGTATATACCTTACATATATTATGTGTGTGTGTATACCTATATATGCTTATGTATGCTTATATATAAGCGAAATGAATGACAGCAAAGGATGGGAAGAAGGAAGTAGAATTATTTGTTATTATAAGGAACTCATACTACCTATGAAGTGGTCAGATTTATTTGATAGTAGATTTGCATAAGTTGTAAATGTGTATTGCAAATTCTAGGGCAACCACTAAAAAAATTTTTAAAAAGAAGTATAACTGACATGTTAAGAAAGAAGAAGAAAGGAATCATATAAAATGCTCACTTAAAACTACAAAGGAGGGACGCCTGGGTGGCTCAGTTGGTTGGACGACTGCCTTCGGCTCAGGTCATGATCCTGGAGACCCGGGATGGAGTCCCACATCAGGCACCCAGCTCCACGGGGAGTCTGCTTCTCCCTCTGACCTTCTCCTCGCTCATCCTCTTTCACTGCCTCTCTCTCAAATAAATAAATAAAATCTTAAAAAAAAAAAACAAACAAAAAAACTACAAAGGGGGTTAGGGAATAGGGTGGTTGGGTTATAGACATTGAGGCAGTATGGACTATGGTGAGTGCTGTGAAATGTGTAAGCCTGATGATTCACAGACCTGTACCCATGGGGC
Source organism: Mellivora capensis (assembly GCA_004024625.1). Taxonomy (NCBI): domain Eukaryota; kingdom Metazoa; phylum Chordata; class Mammalia; order Carnivora; family Mustelidae; genus Mellivora; species Mellivora capensis. Next base: position 7,012 of record PISX010013694.1, on the reverse strand, counting down.
AAATAATACATTATATGTCAATAAAAATAATTTAAAAATTAAAAAAAAACCTACAAAGGGGACAAAAGAGTGGAGGACAAAAAGAAAACACAACAGCAACAAATAGAAAAAAAAAACAATGAATATAGTAGATATTAATCCAACTATCACTAGAATGTCAATGGTCTAAATGTACCATTAAAAGGGATTGTCAGAGTGGATCAAAAAAATGACCCAACTATATCTTGTCTACAAAAAACTGACTTTAAATATAAAGACATATGTAAATTAAATAGGAGGAGAAAAATATACCATGCAAACATAATATCACATAATAACATGATTATGGTATTATGATATCATAATTTTTAAAATACCATGCTAACACTAATAAAGACAAAGCAGGATGGGCTCTTTTAAATTAATTAAAAAATTTTAATTCTTGGGGCACCTGGGTGGCTCAGTGGGTTAAGCCGCTGCCATCGGCTCAGGTCATGATCTCAGGGTCCTGGGATCGAGTCCCACATCGGGCTCTCTGCTCAGCGGGGAGCCTGCTTCCCTCTCTCTCTCTCTGCCTGCCTCTCTGTCTACTGTGATCTCTATCAAATAAATAAGTAAAAATCTTTAAAAAAAATTTTAATTCTAGTATAGTTAACATACAGTATTATAGTAGGGAGTTATTTTGATTTGAGAGCAGACTTCAAAGGTAAGTAAGGGATAAAGGGATAAAGAGGGACATTATATAATGATAAAGGTATCACTTCTACAAGCAGACTTCAACGATTCTTCATTTATATGTCTAACTAGAAAGCTACATCAAACTACATGAGACAAAAACAGAACTGCAAGAAAAAACAGATGAATCCACTATCATAGCTGGAGACTTCAACATCCCCTTTCTCACAAATGGATATATCCAACAAGCAGAAAAGCAGCAAGGACATAGTTGAACTCAACTATACTATCAATTAACTGGATATAACTAGAATCTATAGACTACCTCATCCAACAGTGGCAAACTACACATTCTTTCAAGCTCACATGCAACATTCACCAAGACAGACCACAGTCAGGGCCATAAAACAAAAAGTAACAAATTTAAAGAATAGGAACTATACGATGTTTGCTCTTAGTGGAATTAAACTAGAATTCAATAACAGAGAGATAACTTGAAATCCCAAAATACATGTAGATTAAAGAACAAACTTTTAAAGAACACATGGGTCGGAGTGCCTGTGTGGCTCAGTGGGTTAAAGCCTCTGCTTTTGGCTCAGGTCATGATCCCAGGGTCCTGGGATCAAGCCCCACATTGGGCTCTCTGCTCAGCATGGAGCCTACTTCCCTCTCTCTCTGCCTGCCTCTCTGCCTACTTGTAATCTCTCTCTCTCAAATAAATAAATAAAATCTTTAAAAAAAGAACACATGGGTCATAGAAGAAATTCCAAGAGAAATCAAAAAATATTTTTAAGTAATGAAAATGGAAACACAACTCACCAAAATGTGTGGGATGATGTCAAAACAGTACCTAGAGGGCAATTTATACTACCAAATGCATTTCTTAGGGAAAAAAAAAAGAATAATTTAAAATCATAAAGTAAGTTTCTACCTTAACAGATTATAAAAAGAGCATACTAAATCTAAAGGAAGCAAAAGGAAAAAAATATAAATTGAGAAATTCAGTGAAATTAAAAGTAAGAAATCAGTAGAGAAAAATCAATGAAAAGAAAAGCTGATCTTTCAAAAGATCAATATAATCTATAAGCCTCTAGCTGGGCTAAATAAGAAAAAATGAGAGAGGACACAAATTACTAAAATCAGAAATAAGAGAGGGCACATCACTACAACTTCTTTCAAGACATGTCTCCAAAGGCAAAGGAAACAAAATCGAAAATGAACTTTTGGCACTTCATCAAGATAAAAAGCTTCTACACAGCAAAGGAAAGAGCAACAAAACAAAGAGGCAACCCAAAGAATGGGAGAAGATATTCACAAATGACACTATGGACACAGGGCTGATATCCAAGATCTATCAAGAACTCCTCAATCTCAACACTCAAAAAACAGATAATCACGTCAAAAAATGGGCAGAAGACATGAACAGATACTTCTCCAAAGAAGATACACAAATGAAACAGACACAGGAAAAAATGTTCATCATCATTAGTCATCAGGGAGATTCAAATCAAAACCACACTGAGATGCCACCTTACACCAGTTAGAATGGCCAAAATTAACAAGATAGTAAACGACAAGTGTGGATAAAGGGGAACCCTCTTACACTGTTGGTGGGAAAGCAAGTTGGTGAAGCTACTTTGGAAAACAGTGTGGAGATTCCTTAAGAAATTAAAAATAGAGCTACCCTATGACCCTGCAATTGCACTACTGGGTATTTACCCCAAAGATACAGATGTAGTGAAAAGAAGGGCCATCTGTACCCCAATGTTCATAGCAGCAATGGCCACAATTGCCAAACTGAGCAAAGAGCCAAGATGCCCTTCAACAGATGAATGGATAAAGAACATATGGTCCAAATATACTATGAAGTATTATGCCTCCATCAAAAAGGATGAATACCCAACTTTTGTATCAATGTGGATGGGCCTGGAGAAGATTATGCTGAGTGAAATAAGTCAAGCAGAGAGAGTCAATTATCATATGGTTTCACTTACCTGTGGAGCATAAGGAATAACACGGAGGACATTAGGAGAAGGAAAAGAAAAATGAATTGGGGGAAATCGGAGGGGGAGATGAAGCATGAGAGACTATGGACTCTGAGAAACAAACTAAGTTAGGTTTTGGATAGGAGTGGGGTGGGGGGATAGGTGAGCCTGGTGGTGGGTATTAAGGAGGACATGTATTGCATGGAGCACTGGGTGTGGTGCAAAAACAAAAACAAAAACAAAAAAAGAGAAGAAAAAAAAAGCCAATCTGAAAAGGCTACAGACTGTATGATTCTGATTATATGACATCATGGAAAAGGCAAAACTATGGAGATAGTACAAAGATTGGTGGGTGACGGGGTGGCACAGGGGAGATAAACAGGCAGAACATCATGGAAAAGGCAAAACTATGGAGATAGTACAAAGATTGGTGGGTGACGGGGTGGCACAGGGGAGATAAACAGGCAGAACCAGAGGTCTTGCAGAGCAGCGAAAATACTCTGTATGATATTATAATAATGCATATCTGTCATTATATTTCCTCTAAACACACAGAATGTACAATACCAATTATAAACCCTAATGTAACATATGAACTTTGGGTGATTATGATGTGTTAATGGAGGTTCATTCCTGGTTTAAAAAAAAGAAAAAAGTACCATGCTGACTAGTGATGCTGATAGAAAGGTATATGGACAGTTTTGCTATAAACCTAAAACTGCTCCAAATAATAAAGTTTTAAAAAATAAAGTTTTTAAAAAGAAAGTGGGGTGGAATCACATAATTGTTAGATGACAGAATCAGGATTAAAACATTGAATTGGTTCATGGGCTGAATCTGCCAAAACAAAATTTGAGAGATAAATATAAGGTACTGTATTTAGCTCCAAAAATAAATCAACTCCAAAAGCAGGGAGAGAGAAACTCATCAGCAACTTCAAAGCCTTTAATATAGGAGAACAATTAGGATTATAAAGAGGTCCACATATCATGTATGTAATAGGCTGGCATGCATAAAAGTAAACAGATTCCACATGACCCCAAGAGGAAGCATTAGTTCCAAGGGTCACAAGACCCAAGAAAAGAGATTTAGGCTCAAGATAGGAGAGAAATTTCTTAGCATGAGAACTGTACAAGAATGGCAGAATGGCATTATGTACAATATGGCAGAATACTGTGTCTGCCACTAGAGCAGTCCAATTCTGATGCAGCCGAGAATCAACTATCAAATCAATAACTTACAAATGGTATCTAAGGGCCAGTCTAACTCTAAGATTCTGTGATTCTATAACATTTTTATTAAAAGACATTTAAACCAAAAACACAAATTAATCAAACCAAAGCTGAATAATCCTACTGCCTGGAAAGAAATATTCAGAGGTTCATTGTGTAGAATTGTATATTGGAGCATGTGAAGTTAACTCCATGATGAAGAATAATTCAAAGTGAGGTTCAACTATTAACAAACTCAAAGCTAACAATCAGTTCTGTTTTAGATAATTTATTATAAAAGTTTAAAAAAAAAGGAACATATTCAAACTCTCTTTTCTTCTCAACCACCTGGTTATCCTGCCATGGGACAAATAAAGTTACCAGCTTTTGTGTATCTTTCCAGATATATTTTATGCATATAAAAAGCATTTAAGCCCATATTGCCCCCCAACCTTTATTTTAACCAAATGGTAGTATATTTTATATATTGTTTTGGACTTTGTTCATTTGTTTTAATAATATATCCTTTAAGATCATTTCATATTAATATAAAAAGAGCTTTCACATTCTTTATTTCAAGTGACAGCATAATATTCTATTTTGACATGTATATGGCCTATAATTCAAATGATTCAAAGTCTGAATAAATTCAGTTTAACTTTCTTTCAAGACTGCTTAAAAAATGGCTAAGATTTTTTTCGGTGAGAGAAGGAAGATGGCGGAGCAGTAGCAACTGAAACGACATCAGGTAGCAGGAGATCAGCTAGATAGCTTATCAAACCATTGCGAACACCTACAAATCCAACAGGAGATCAAAGAGAGGAAGAACAGCAATTCTGGAACCAGAAAATTGGCCACTTTCTGGAAGGTAGGACTGGCGGAGAAGTGAATCGAAAGCGACGGGAGGATAGACCGCGGGGGAGGGGCCGGCTCCTGGCAAGCGGAGGAGCAACGGAGCACTAAATCGGGACTTTTAAAAGTCTGCTCCACGGAGGGACATCGCTCCAGAGGCTAAACTGGGGCGAAGCCCACGCGGGGTCAGCGTGGCCCCAGGTCCCGCAGGGTCACAGAAGGATCGGGGGAGTCTGAGTGTCACAGAGCTAACAGGTATCGGAGCGGGGAAGCCGGCTACAGAGACAGAGCCGAGGAGTGAGCTCTCAGCTCAAGGTTACCTTGAACCGGTCGCAGGCTGGGTGAACTCGGAGTGCAGCCAGAGGCGAGGGAGATGGGAGTGGCCGGGGCTTTTCTCTGAGGAGTGGGGCCCCGAAATCTCAGCTCCTCTGGGCCAGAGACTGGGAGGCCGCCATTTTCATTCCCGTCCTCCGGACTCTACGGAAAGCGCTGAGGGAACAAAAGCTCCCGAAAGCGAAACCGAGCGGATTACTTAGCCAGGCCCCTGGTAAGGACGGTGCAGCTCTGCCTCGGGCAAGGACACTTGAGAATCACTACAACAGGCCCCTCCCCCAGAAGATCAAAAGAAATCCAGCCAAGACCAAGTTCACTTAACAAGGAGAGCAGCGGAACTCCAGAGGAGGAGAAAGCAAAGCGCGGAATTCATGGCTTCCTCACCATGATTCTTTAGTCTTGCAGTTAATTCAATTTTTTCTTTAAAGGGCATTTTCCAAGGGTCTTTGCCACCCTTTTAGTATTTTATTTGCTCCTTCATATAATCTTATCTGGAAAAAATGACAAGGCAGAAAAACTCACCACAAAAAAAAGAACAAGAGACAGTACCAAAGGCTAGGGACCTAATCAATACAGACATTGGGAATATGTCAGATCTAGAGTTCAGAATGACGATTCTCAAGGTTCTAGCCGGGCTCGAAAAAGAAATGGAAGATATTAGAGAAACCCTCTCTGGAGATATAAAAGCCCTTTCTGGAGAAATAAAAGAACTAAAATCTAACCAAGTTGAAATAAAAAAAGCTATTAGTGAGGTGCAATCAAAAATGGAGGCTCTTACTGCTAGGATAAATGAGGCAAAAGAAAGAATTAGTGATATAGAAGACCAAATGGCAGAGAATAAAGAAGCTGAGCAAAAAAGAGGCAAACAAATATTAGACCACGAGGGAAGAATTCGAAAGATAAGTGACACCATAGGACTAAACAACATTAGAATAATTGGGATTCCAGAAGAAGAAGAAAGAGAGAGGGGAGCAGAAGGTATATTGGAGAGAATTATTGTAGAGAATTTCCCTAATATGGCAAAGGGAACAAGCATCAAAATCCAGGAGGTGCAGAGAACCCCCCTCAGAATCAACAAGAATAGGTCCACACCTCATCACCTAATAGTAAAATTTAAAAGTCTTAGTGAGACAAGATGGCGGGGAACTAGGAGGATGCTGTGGTTCAACCTGTCCCCTAAAGTGAGCTGATTACCTACCAAGGAACTCCGATCACTCATGAAATCAGCCTGAGATCAAAATTCTACTCGTCAGGATCTCTACGGGGGCAGAAGACGCCAGTGGGATGTCAGGATCTCTCCGGGGGCAGAAGACGCCAGTGGGCAGGTAAAGCCGAGCGGGAACACCGGACTGGTATTGGAAGATAAACAAAAGGGGGAGGGAGCCACCAGAGGAGACGCATTGGGAAGTAATACCCCAATACGAGAGTCCCCTAAGATTGGGGACCACCATTAACTTGAAGACCGATAAAAAGCACTCAAAAAGAGAAAAGATCATAGGGTGAAACTGTGGGAATTGGAACTGTTAGGGACAGGGGCTTAAGTCCCCCACGGAGGGCAGACACGGCTGGCGCTGAGCCAGAGAGAGTGCAGCAGAAAAACCAGGCCCTGGTCGCTGAGCTGCGAGGAGACCTCCTAAGGGCGTTTGGCGTGTGGCAGGGGCTGGGACCCTCCCGGAGCAGAAACAGACTTTTGCAGTCCCCACGAGTGTGCCCCGCCGCGCTAGCAGAGCCTGAGACGCGCTCCACCCCCTCCCCTGAGAGAGGCGCGAGGGCACCAGTGGGGGCTCTCTAGGACCCAGAAAGTCTGATTGCTCCCAGCTCGGGACAGCGGGAAAATCTCTGTGTGCCTTCCCCGCTTGGAACCTCTCTGGGGGTCTGGAGCTGCCCAGACAGCTGCCGCTTGTGGTTTTGAGTACAAGCAGGACACACAGGTGTCCCCAGAGATCGCGGCTGGGAACCTGCTCTGCAGCACCCAGA
>PISX010013693.1:0-55311 GCA_004024625.1 Mellivora capensis | reverse complement strand
GAAGGCCCTGTGGCCACAGGAGACAGCTTAGGACATGACCTCAGGGAGGTGACAGTAGGGTGACAGAAAGCCATTGCAGGGACATGACTCCATGGGACCCTGTTTCACTGGGCCGTCCTGGCTACAGTGTTGAGAACAGATGACACAGGGTTGAGGATGGGTAAGGGAGGTCAGTGATGAAGCTTTTTTAAGAACCCAGGCAAGAGATGGGCTCTAATGTGGACAGACAGGTGGCCTTGGCAGGAGGGGTTAGTGCTCTTCTGGGTACCTGTTGAAGATGGAGCTCACAGGATTTGCCAATAGGTTCGATATTGGGAATGGGAGAAAGGAGGAATTGAGATAACTCCCAGCTCTTGTGGGTTGTCCCGAGCGAGGTGAAGGAGGAGGTTTCCGGGGGTAAGGGGGAGTCCATGTTCCACCTGCAGAGGAAGGTGCCTTTCACAGTGGACCTGCTGATGTTTGTGGCTGGGAGAACTCTGAACATCTACCCCCTCAGCAACTTTCAAGTGCAAGTCTTCCCCACTTTTCTCAAAGTTCATGGTAAGATACTTGGCTTTCTGGAAAGATCTATGTTATTACCCAGATCCAGTAGCAGGAAGAAACCTAAGGAGGATTTCCCTCTTATGAAAGAAGTCAAAACGTGGGCATCACGTTCAGCATCTGTTTTGTAGGGAACCACTACAGAGGCGGCGTGCACCCCAATGAGCTCGCTCCTGGGCACTGCTCTCTGCGTTCAGCCACCAGCGCTTTGAATTACATCTGTGAGCATCTGCTGTGCTTTATCTCCATTTATTTTGGGGCATCCATTAAGATGTTGTGTCCTGAGGCCCAAGAAGAGCCAAAGAGAAGGGACTTTTGGTGTCCGAGCATGTTCACTCACTTTTCTGTAGAAATGAATGCTCATTCCTTTTTCTGTTTACGCCATTTCTGCTGTGAAAGGTTTGCTAGCAACACTGTACTTTCAAGTAGCGGGGGAGCCTGCATGGTTAGCTTTCATCTCCATGCTGCACAGAACATTCCATGACTTGCGGAATTTATCACTCAAACATGGCACCTTGACCACCTTCACCCGTTTCCCCCACCATCCCTGAATCTGGCAACCATGAAACTCTTCTCATTATCTATGCGGTCAGTATTTTTTTCCATGTGGAATGTCCATGAGAGCCTCTGGTGTGTGTCTTTCTGCGTCTGAGTTACTTAGCATAATGTTCCCATGATGTTGCCATGTCTGGTTATTGTGAATAATGCTGCCGTGAACGTGGGAGTGCATCTCTCTTTTGGAGGGAGTGTTCTGTGTTCTGCAAAGGAATACTTGCTAGAGCAGTGACTGGGTCCTGTGGTAGTTGCATTAATTTTTTTCCGGAACCTCCCTAGCATTTGTTACAGTGACTGTACCAATTTCCATCCCCACCAACAGTGCACAGGGTCCCCTTGTCTACACATCCTTGACCACAGCTGTTGTCTGTCTCTGGGACGATTGCTGTTCCAACCATTGTGAGGAGATAGCTGATGGCGGTTTTGACTTCTGTTTCCCTGACGACAATTAGTGATGTCGAACAACTTTTTCTGTGTCTGTTGGCCACCTATATGCCATCTTTGGAAAGTATCTATTTACATATTCTCCCCAGTTTTTATTTGTACTTGAAGGAGTGTTTTATGTATTTTGGATATTAGTACAATGTGCAGATATTTTTTCTCACTGGGGAGGTTGCTTTTTAAGGGTTTGATGGTTTCTTTGGTCATGCGGAAACTTCACTTTGATGTCCTTCCACTTGTTTATTTTTGCTTTTGTTGCCTTTGCTTTTGGTGTCTGATGTAAAAGACTGTTCCCCAAAACCAGTAACGAGAAACTTAGTACCTGTGTTTCCGTCTTGGAGGTTTATGGATTCAGTTCTTATGTTCCAAGTCATTCATCCATTCATAATTTGTATGTGTGGTGTAAGAAAGTGACCCACTCCCATTCTTCTGCATCTAGTGTCCAGTTTTTTCTGTACCGTTCACTGAAGAGACAGTCCTTTCCCCATTTCTGTGATTCTGCTGCTGTGTCATAAGTTAAGACCATACATGTGTGGGTTAGATTCTGAGGTTTCTCCTTTCCTTTTCCCTTTCTTTTCCTTCCTTCCTTCCTTCCTTCCTTTGTCATCAAGCTTGAAGTTGGAGTGTGGTGACTCCAGGTCGCTTAGTCACTTGTTTTCTTGCTTGCTTGCTTTCTTATCAGTGAGATTATTTTTTTTTAAGATTGTATTTATTTATTTCACAGACAGAGATCACAAGTAGGCAGAGAGGCAGGCAGAGAGAGGGGGAAGCAGGCTCCCTGCTGAGCAGAGAGTCTGATATGGGGCTCGGTCCCAGGACCCTGGGATCATGACCTGAGCCGAAGGTAGAGGCTTTAACCCACTGAGCCACCCAGGTGCTCCAGTGAGATTATTTTTTAATTTATTTTTACTTAGTTTACACTTGTATTCTAAATGTTTTTCTTTCACTTCTTTTTTACTATGATCATATAATGTGTTATTTGTTTCAGGGGTACATTTGTGATCCTTCTGTTTTACACAACACACAGTGCTCACCACAGCACATACCCTCCCCTTGCCCATCACCCAGCCACCCCATTCCCCAACTCCCCTCCCCTTCAGAAACCCTCAGTTTGTTTCTTGAATTTAAGTGTCTCTTACCCTTTGTCTCCCTCTCTGGTTTCATCTTGCTTCCTTTTTTCCTCTCTTCCCCTATGATCTTGTTTCTTAAATTCTGCATATCACCCATGAAATAAGTCAATCAGAGAAGGACAATAATAATTATCCTTCTCTGATTGACTTATTTTGCTTAGCATGATGTCTTCTCATTCCATCCATGTCATTGCAAATGGCAAGATTTCATTTTTGGATGGTTGCATCATATTGAATTCATTGTCCTATCCATTCATCTGTCAATGGAAGCCTGGGCTCTTTGTATACTTTAGCTCTTGTGGGCCTTGCTGCTATAGACATTAGGGTATCTTCATATCATTCCATTTGTATCTTTGGGATAAATACCTAGTAGTGCAGCGGCAGGGTTGAAGGGTAGCTCTATTTTCAACTTCTTGAGGAACCTCCACACTGTTTTCCAGGGTGGTTTCACCAGCTTGCATTCCCACCAACAGTATAAAAGTGTTCCCCTTTCTCCACATTATCGCCAACACCTGTCATTTCCTGACCCGTTCATTTTAGCCATTCTGATTGGTGTAAGGTGGTATCTCATTATGGTTTTTATTTGTATTTCCCTAATGTTGAGGGATGTTGAGTACTTTTTTATGTGTCTGTTGGCCCTTTGGATGTCTTCTTTGGAGAAATGTCTATTCATGTCTTTGGCCTATCTCTTGATTGGATTATTTGTTCTGTGGGTGTTGAGTTTGGTAAGTTCTTTCTAGATTTTGGACACTAGCCCTTTATCTGATATGTCGTTTGAAAATATCTTCTCTCATTCTGTTCATTGTCTTTTGGTTTTGTTGACTGTTTCCTTTGCTGCGGAAAAGCTTTCTATCTTGATGAAATCCCAACAGCTCATTTTTGCCTTTGTTTCCCTCACCTTTGAAGATGTGTCTAGTAAGAAGTTGCTCTGAGATCAAAGAGGTTGCTGCCTCTGTTCTCCTCAAGGATTTGAAGGATTCCTGTCTCACATTGAGGTCTTTCATCCATTTTGAGTCTATTTTTTGTCTATGGAATAAAGAAATGGTCCAGTTTTATTCTTCATGTGACTGTTCCATGTTCCCAGCACGATTTGTCGAAGAGACTTTTTTCCCCCATTGGATATTCTTTCCTGCTTTGAGGAAGATTAGTTGACCCTAGAGTTGAGGGTCCATTTCTGCTTTTTCTATTTGCTTCCATTGATCTATGGGTCTGTTTTTGTGAAAGTACTATACTGTCTTGATGATTACAGCTTTGTCATAGAGCTTGAAGTCTGCACCCAGCTTTGGTTTTCTTTTTTCAACATCCCTTTGGCTATTTGGGGTCTTTTCTCCTTCCAAACAAATTTGGGGATCATTTATTCCAGTTATGTGAAAACCATGGATGGTATTTTGATGGTGAGTGCATTGAATCTGTGGATGGTTCTAGGTAACATAGACATTTTCACAATATTTGTTCTTCCAATCCATGAGCAAGGAACATTTTTCCATTTCCTTGTGTCTTCCTCCACGTCTTTCATGACTACTCTGTAGTTTTCTAAGGACAGATTCTTTGCCTATCTGGTTAGATGGAATCCTAACTATCTTATGGTTTTGGGTGCAATTATACATGGGATGGACTCCTTAATTTCTCTTTTTTCTGTCGGATTGTTGCTGTAGACAAACGCAACTGATTTCTGTATGTTGATTTTATATCCTGCCACTTTACAGAATTCCTGGACGAGTTCTAGCAATTTTGGGGTGGAGTATTTTGGATTTTCCACAGGAAGTATTCTATTGTCTGCAGAGGGTGAGAATTTGACTTCTTCTTTGCAGATTCGGACACCTTTTATTTCTTTTTGTTGTCTGATGGCTGAGGCTAGGAATTCTAGTACTATATTGAACAATAGTGATGAGAATGGGCATCCCTATCATTTTCCTGACCTGAAGGGAAAAGCTCTCAGTTTTTCCCCATTGGGAATGATATTCTCTGTCAGTTTCTCATAGATGGCCTTTATGATGTGGAGGTATGTAAACCTCTATTTCTCCACAGTGAGGAGTTTTGCTCAAGAAAGGATGCTTTAATTTGTCAAATGCTTTTTCTGCATCTATTGGGATGATACTATGATGTTCGTTCTTTCTTCTATTAAGGTAGTGGATTCCATGGATTGATTTGCAGTTGTCAAACCACCCTTGCAGCCCAGGAATAAATTTGATTTGGTCATGGTGAATCATCCTTTTAATGTTCTCTTTGATCCTATTGGCTAGTATGTTGGTGAGAATTTTTGCATCCATATTCATTAGGGATAATGGTCCATAGTTCTCTGTTTGGGTGGGATCTTTGTCTGTTTTTGGGATCAAGATTATGCTGGTCCCAGACAAAGGTTTGGAAGTTCTCCTTCCAGTTCTATTTTTGGAAATGTTACAGATGAAGAGGGCTTGGGTGCCAGGCCTTGGGCACAGAAGCCAGGAAACCCAAACTAGAGTTACAGGGTAGGCCCTAGGGACATTGGGACCTGATCTGCTGCCTCTGAGGGAAGCTCCCAAGGGGGCAGAGTTGATGGTGTGGGTCAGGCTGAGGATCAGGCTCCAGGTTTCTGTCAAGGGGGCCACTGAAGGTGGGGGTGGCCACAGGTGGGCATGCAGATGTCTCTTGCTCTGAATCCCTTGCAGAGTTCCAAATGGGATGGTTTCTTTCTGGATGGAAGGCAGAGTCTTGGGGGATGGCTCAGGTGTCCCCAATCTGAAGGGTGGGGGGGTTAGGTCTCAGGGGACTGAAGCCAGAAAACCAAAGCTAGGGTTAGGGTTAAGGCCTGTGGGCATGGCAGGCCTGTTTTGCAGGTCCTGATGGGAGCATCATGGGTGCTGAGTTGAGGGCATGGGTCAGGCTGTGTTTCAGGATCTGAGATTATATCCAAGGGCCCTCAGGAAGTGGGGGGTGGCCTCAGGTCAGCATGCAGATTTCTCCAGGTCTGAATCCCATGTGGAGTTCCAAATGGCACAGTTTCCTTCTGGGAGGCAGAGTCCTGTGGTATGTCTCAGGGGTCCCCAACCAGAGCTCTGGGGCACCAGGCTTCTGGGCACAGAAGCCTGAAAATCCAACCTAGGGCTAGAGTTAGGGCCTAGGGGCATGGCAAGCCCAATCTGCCAGTGCTGAGATGGGATCCACAGGGAACTGAGTAGAGGGCGGGGGTTACCAGCCTTCTGTGGTGATTTGGACTACACCTGTGCCTGGAGTTTGGAGCACCTTCTCTTGAGGTGCAGGCCGTGAACTCGCAGGACATCGGGCCAGGCCCAGGAAGTTCCCCCGAGGGCCTCTGCCACCAGAAGCAAGTTTGCCAGGGGTTTCTTCCCAATTCATATGAGCTTTCTGCCCAAATCAATAATGATTTTTGCCCACATAATGATTTTGCCCAAATCATTATTGATTTGGGCAGATAAAATAATGAATTTGCCCAAATCATTATTGATTTGGGCAGATAAAATAATGAATTTGCCCAAATCATTGTTGATTTGGGCAAAAAGCTTGTAAGAGTTGGCTGGCCTTGTGCATCAGTTTGGGCCACTTGTGCATGTGGGGTTGGAACACTTTTTGTTAGGTTCTTGTTGCAACACCCAGTACCACAGGCCATGCCCTTGTGATTCCCCTGAGTGCCCCTCTGAGGCGAGCTTCCTGGGGGGCTGTGTTGAAGGCGGGGGTCAGGCTGACTGTCAGGCTGTGGCTTTGTGTCCAGGGGGCCGCCGAAGCTGGAGTTGGCCTCAGGGGGGCATGCAGGATTCTCCTGCTCTGAGGGTTTTGCGCAGCTCCAAATGGCACGGTTTCCTCCTGGGTGGCATGCAGAGTCCTGGGGTGTGGCTCAGGGATCTCCAGTATGGAGGACTTTGGGGCCAGGTTTCTGGGGACAGAAGCCTCCAAACCCAACCTGGGGTTATGATTAGGGCCTAGGGGCATCCAAGCTTGATCTGTCAGCACTGAGGAGGACTCCCCGGGAGGCTGTGTTGAGGGTGGGGGTCAGGCGGTGCATCAGTCTCTTGGGTGGGGGGTGCATCAGTCCCGGGGTGGGGGGGCGCCAAAGGTTGGGCTAGCTTCAGGGGGCATGTTTCTCCCGCTCTGAAGGTTTGCTCAGCTCCAAATGGCACGGTTTCCTCCTGGGGGACAGGCAGAGTCCTCGGTTGTGGCTCAAAGGTCCCCAATCTGGAGGGCTTGTGGACCAGGTCTCTGGGGATGGAAGCCTGAAAACCCAACCTAGGTTTAGGGATAGGGCCATGGCAGGCTTGACCTGCCAGTGCTGAGGTAGGCTTCCCAGGGGGCTGAGCAGAGGGCGGGGGTTGCTGACATTCTGGGGTAGGGCCTAGGGGCATTGTAGCCCCGATATACCCAGGCTGAGGCGAGAGCACCAGGGAACTCCGTCAAGGGCGTGGGTCTGAGTGTCAGTTTCCAGGTTTGTGTCCGGGGGACTGCCTCCTCTATGTGTCCTCAGGAGGTCCGGCCTGATTTTTCCTGCTCTGAGAGCATTGCAGATACCCTAATCAGACAGATTTTTCTCCTGCTCTGAGAGCATTGCAGATACCCTAATCAGACAGATTCCTTGAGGCTCGCTGGCAGACTCCTCTGGTATGGGTCAGGGCTCCTGCACCAGTGGGGGCTTTGGAGCCAGGCCTTAGGGGACAGAATCCTGAAAACCCAACCTAGGGTTAGGGTTAGGGCATAGGGGCATGGCAGGCCCGATCTACTAGTGCCGAGGTGAGTGCCCTGAGGGGCTGAGTTGACGGCCAGGGGGTTTGTGTCCAAGGGGCCGTCTCATGTGGAGGGGGCGGGGGTGGCCTCAGGTGGCCGTGGCAGATTTCTCCTGCTCTGAGTATTTCGCGGGGCACCAAAGGCTCAGTTTCCTCATGGCTGGTGGGCAGAGTCTTCTGTAATGGCTTATAGTTCCCCAACCTGTAGAGCCTGGGGTCAGGCCTCCGGTGAAACAAGCCTGAAAACCCAATTTAGGATTAGGGTTAGGACCTAAAGGCATTGTAGACATGACGTACTGGCGCTGAGGTGAGCGCACCGGGGAGGGGTGGGATGGGGGTGGCACTTAGTTGAGGAAGTGGATCTGGTTGAGTGTCACTCCCCAGGTTTATGTCCAGTGGGGTCAGATCAGGTGGGCATGGCAGATTTCTCCTGCTCTGCGAGTTTTGCGGAGCTCCCAATAACACGGTTTCCTTGTGGCTCACGGGTGGAGTCCTCTGGTATGAGTCAGGGGTCCAGGAATGGTAATGACTAGGGTCCAGTCCTTGGGGGACCAAAACCTGAAGACCCAACCCAACCCAGCAGGCCTGATCTACTGACGCTGAGGCGAGTGCTATGGGGGGCTGAGTTGAGGGCGTGGGTCTGCTGACTGTCAGTCTCCGGGTTTGTGTCCAGGGGAGCCGCCTCCTTTGTGGGTGGCCTCAGGTGGCCATGGCAGGTTTCTCCTGCTCTGAGTGTTTTCTGGAGCTCCCAATGGCATGGTTTCCTTGTGGCTGGCAAGGGGAGTCCACTGGTATGGCTCAGGGTTCCCTGACTGGTAAAGCCTGCTGGCCAGGCCTCTGGGGAGGGAAACCTTAAAACCAAATCTAGGGCTAGGGTTAGGGCCCAGGGGCATGGCAGACCTGATCTGCCATTGGCAAGGTGAGCACCCCAGGGAGCTTAGTTGAGGGCTTTGGTCAGGCTGAACGTTAGTCTCCGGGTTTGTGTCCAGAGGGGCCGCCTCAAGTGGATGTGACCTCAGGTAGGCATAGCAGATTTCTCCTGCTCTGAATCCTTTGTGAAGCTCCAAATGGCACATTTTCCTTCTGGCTGGCAGGCGGATTCCTCCCATATAGCTCAGGAGTCCCTGACCATTAGGGCCTGGGAGGTCAGGCTCTGTGGACAGAAGCATGTGAATGAGATCATACAGTATTTGTTTTTCCCTCACTTTTTTCATTTTTCATGGTGTGTAGAGGGTTCAACCATGTTGTTGCAAATGGATGGATTTACTTTTTTATGGGTGAATAATACTCTGTTGTGCACACAGTTGTCCCTTGACCAAGATATGTTTTAAATGTACAGGTCCACTTACATTTCGATGAATACCTTACTGTCAATGTATTGTATCGTCCTTGTGATTTTCTTAATATTTCCTTTTCTCCAGATTATTGGCAGAATACAGTACCTAATACATAAAACACTCAAAATATGTGTTAATAAACTCTTTATGTCATCAGTAAGACTTCTCATGAATAGGAGGCTTTAATAGTTAAGTTTTGGGGGGAGTTGAATTTACACACAGAGGAGACTTTAGTGTTTTCTATGTATGGTATCATGTCTTTGGCAAAAAGTGACAGTTTTGGGGGCACCTGGGTGGCTCAGTGGGTTAAGTCCTCTGCCTTTGGCTCAGGTCATGATCCCAGGGTCCTGGGATCGAGCCCTGCATTGGGCTCTCTGCGGCAGGGAGCCTGCTTCCTCCTCTCTCTCTGCCTGGCTTTCTGCCTACTTGTGATCTCTCTCTGTGTCAAATAAATAAATAAAATCTAAAAAAAAAAAGTGACAGTTTTACTTCTTCCTTAGTAATTTGGGTGTCTTTTCCTTTTTTTTTTTTTTTTAATCTGACTGCTCTGACTAGAACTTCTAGTACTACATTGAATAAAAGTAGTGAGAGTTGCATGCTGGTCTCTTTTCTGATCTTAGCAGTAAAGCTCTAAATTTTTCACCATTGAGGGTGATGTTAGCTGTGGGTTTGTCATATTTGGCCTTTGTTATGTTGAGGTATGTTTCCTCTAAGCCCAATTTGTTGAGAGCTTTTATCACGGGTGGATGTTGAATTTTGTCAAATACTTGTTCTGAATTTATTGAGATGATCATGTAATATTCTTATCTTTCATTTTGTGAATGTGGTATATCGTGTTGACTGATTTCCCAACATTAAACTGTCCTTGCCTCTGAAGAATAATACCCAGTTGATGGTGGTGAATGATCTTTTTAAGGTGTTCCTGAATGTAGTTCGGTGGCATTTTGTTGAGGGTTCTTACATCTGTGTTCAGCAGGGTACTGGCCTGTTAGTTTTTGTGATTTTTTTGTGGTGTCTTTGGGTTTGGAAACAGGGTAATGTTGGCCTCATAGACTGAATTTGGGAGTTTTCCTTCTATTTTTTGGAATAGCTTTTTTCAAGTTTTTAGTTACATGTGTGTGTTTTAAAGTAAATTCTACACTAAATGTGGGGCTTGAACTCACAACCCCAAGATCAATGGTTGCATGTTTTACTAAAGGAGCCAGCCAGGCACCCCTATTTTTTGGCAATAGTTTGAGACTAGGTATTAACTCTTCCTTGAATGTTTGGTGGAATTCACCAGTGACGCCAGCTGGTCCTGGACTTGTGTTTATTGCGTTTTTTTATTATTACTGATTCAGTTTCCTATAATCAGTCTGTTCAGCTTCAGGGTTATTCTTGATCCTTGGGTGATCTTCATCAAGACCTTCAGGCTTCAAGTCCAGTTGAGGTGTTTACTTTGTCTTTCCTACTTGGCCAGCTGAACTCATTTTTCTTCCTCTTGCTCAGAGAATTTACAAAAATTCTTTTCTGATTCTAAGGCTCCTAAATGACATTTTATAGTTAGCCTTTCAGCCTCTCAGCACCTGAGTTCAAATCAGCAATCCCCTCAAGGGTAAATATCACACATCAGCTTCCCAATATGGATTTCCCAAGCCCTGTTATTTGTCCCCACACATCCTTGCTGCTTTCATCGCCTTCCCATAGTGACAAATATATATGTACCTGTGTGTATGCGTGTGTGTGATAAATCACAGAGAGACAGACATAGGTATAGATGTAATTTCTGGAAAGTTCTGGTCATTACAATGAAATGTTTACAGATGACATGATTTCCTACTTGAAAACCTAAGAATTACTAGTCAAAAAATTCCTGAATCTACCAAAGAAAGAATTCAATCATCAGTGAACACAAGGGTTTGGTCAAAAAATCTTTTTATTACATTCATGATAGAAAAGTAAACAGATACATAATTTTTTGTGTGCTGTGCTTTAGTATCTATGAAAAATAAAAGTGCACATATATGTGTAGTCATGTCACATCTATTCCTGAAGAATAATGAAAGATATATGCATATAGTAAGATTGTTATACTATCCTTGAATAAGGAGACCATTTTTTAAATTATTGTAGCCATGCAACAGGGTATTATGTTTATACTACTTGTAAAAAATCTATAATGTTATTATATCTATAATGTTATATAAATGTCACCATAAATCATAGGTATATTATACAGAAATTTATATATTTATACACACAACACAATCATAAAACACATATTTCTGTATTTGAATAAAACCATGTGTACATATTATCTTTCCCTCTTCTTTGCCTTCTTTGTCTATGTCTGTGTATGTATGTGTCTCCAACTGTGTGTTTAACCAGTAAGGGAAAACAGGAAGGGCATCCTTGGAGAGACCAACAAATTCATTTTTATCTCATGTTATTGCCTCTGGCTA
The DNA here is from genome assembly GCA_004024625.1 of Mellivora capensis. NCBI lineage: Eukaryota > Metazoa > Chordata > Mammalia > Carnivora > Mustelidae > Mellivora > Mellivora capensis. The sequence goes on along the minus strand of PISX010013693.1, from coordinate 44,155 downwards.
GAATTACCGTCCCCTGTTTTCTCACTGCATGTACATACTTACACACACATTTATTTTTTAATAACCACTGGAAAAAACAAAAATTACACATGCCAAACTATCGAGATATAGGAGTAAGAAATGAGTGAATATCATATATTTTTTAAAAAATTTTTAACTTGTGGGATAATTTTTAATAGAAGAAAATATGATATGAATAAGGTGTCTTACCATGGTACAGACTGCAGATGAGATACAGCATGAGATCTCAGGACTGGGTACACAAAGAATTTAATTGGAAGCTAAGACTGAGTTTTGTTTTATGCGGGCAAATTTGAACTGAATCTTAAAGGGTGAAGACAATGAGAAGACACAGGGTCAGGAATGCCCTCCCTGATGTGAAAGGAGAGGTGGACAGTGGCTAACACACAGGGCAGAAAGTATCTGGCATATTCAAGTGAGGCCAGAGTGTGGCTCTGCAATCTGGCAGCCTGGCCTTTCTTCAGACTGGGATGAAACAGAGCTTAAAGAAGGGCGGTGCACTGCCCAACCCATTGACAATGGGGGTGGTGTCAATGTCCTTTAGATCAACCAGAGGTTTCAAGGTGAAATGCTGTAAAATGTTGGTCAGTAGTAAAAAGAGCTCCATGCGGGCCAGGCCTTCTCCAATACAAGCTCTCTTTCCTAAAAACGACACATAAATTCAGTACTCCTTTAATTCTGTTTCTGAGTTAGCACACAGGGGGGCTTAAATACATATGGATTGAGAAGAGAAATATATTCATAGACTAATTAACCCATGGCTTTTTGTATCTACACAGAAACGTGGTTTCCTTCACTTCCTCGGTACACATTTTTGTGTTGCATGGGTAGGGGCAAGGGCAGCTTGCCCCAAGATGGGCCACTTTGGCATAAAGATTATTTTGAATTAAAAGCAATCAAACCCCAGCAGGTTCAGGAAAATCTCCCTACCTCTCCTTCAACTGCCTGCCTGCACCAGGAAGAGAGCATTTAGCAGATTATTCTTTATGTATGAAACTTCTTGGCAACAGGGCAACCTCGCACCTTCCTGCTAATGGTCTTACTCCCCCTGTGAATCCTCAGACCACCACCCCCCTCCTTAGCTCAGGATGTGGACTACAACCCATTTTGCCTGTCTTTGGAATTTTGTATGTTTGTGGATGGCCCATACCTGTGAAACTAAGTTTGATTTTCTCCTCTTTCTCTGTCTTTTGTCAATTTGATTTTTAGTCCAGCTAGGAAGTATCTTGAAAGGCAGAGGAAAATTCCTCATCCTGGACAGCTGGCCTAGTTGGCAGCAGCTTTGACACACTGGATACTGCCTGCCACAGGGCTGCAGCTGGAGATCCTTGGGACAGCTGGCAGAAGGTAAGATTTTCGACCATGTCTGTCTCCTGGAATCTGAGGAGTCTGATGGAGCAAGAATGGTGAGAGTCCTTTTTCTCTCTTTCTACATTTAGATTAGCAGGAGAAAATGCTTGTGGAACTTTTTCCTTATGTTTAGCAACTCTTGGTAATTTTGGTAGGGAACTTTCTTGGGGGAAAACAATGAACCAGAGGTGGTCTTTGTTTTCCTTTGTGTCTTTCATCTTTGTTGATTAATTTTTAAAAAGATTTTATTTGTCAGATCGAGAAAGAGAGAGCACTCAAGCAGGGGAGCAGCAGGCAGAGGGAAAAGCAGACTCCCAGCTGAGCAGGGAGCCCGGTGCGGGACCCAATCCCAGGACTCCAGGATCATGACCTGAGCCAAAGACAGGGGCTTAACCAACTGAGCCATGCAAGCATCCCTCCTTTGTGCCTTTGTATCATTTATCATAAAAAGGAATTACCATCACGCAGAAAGCAGGCATAGGCCCTATAGGCCTGATGTCTGAGCCAGTCCCAGAGACTGGTGAGTTCATGGCACCTGTTTAGATAAACTTTGCTATAGGTTAAAGGCTGTTGCTAAGGGGTATCTTGGAAACAAAGCTTCAGGTGGAACACTGAGAAGCTGTGAGAGTGCTCACCACCTCAAGAAGGCTCCTGTGATAAGGTGGTCACAGAACAGGTGAGACTGACATTTGGTCACCTACCAACCTCAAGAAAACTTCTGTGCAATGAGGTACACTATGGAAAATGTCCAATCTCCAACATCTGCCTGTGGCCCATCTCTCTTAGGTGTTTGTGTGTTTCCAAGAGCCCCAGTGTTTAGCCAGAAGAAAACCAAGTAAGGCTTTCCCTTTTTTCTTGTTCTGTGTCCCAGGAGCTTGGCTTTGTGACCAGTGAGAATATTCTTTTTGGTATCTACCATCCAGAGGATGCATTTACCAGGGTGCACTTTGGAGGCCAGTCTAAAAGACTGGGGATCTGAGTCTCTCTCTCTCTCTCTCTGACCATACCAAGTCTCAAGGGTGTTTGTCCTGAGAAGTCCCAGCCCATAGGAACCTTGCGATTCTCAACCTTTGTTTGTTAGTGCTGGAAAGTGCCATTACAGGAGCACATGCCCGGTGTCACAGATGATTGAGTCTGGGATGAGAGGCATCTCACGATTTCACTGGAGACCAGCAATGAAGGCCTTCTGCTTTCTTAGACTAACTATGAGAGTCAGCTTTTGGATCATGAGGGCTACATCATCTATGCCCTCTCTCTGGATGCCTAAGGCATTAAGAGGCTTATTAATTAGGGTTGCTCATAACAGATCCTACTCATCAGTGGTCTGATGATGTATCCTTTAAGCAGGCTATTAAATGTAAAAAGAAGAAAATGTTGTTTAAAAAAAAAGATTTTACTTATTTGAGAGAGAGATGTCAGAAGGGGCAGAGGGAGTGTGGGAGGGAGAAGCAGACTCCCCACTGAAAAGGGAACCCAATGTGGGGCTCAGTCCCAGGATTCTGAGATCAGGACCTTAGCTGAAGGCAGATGCTTAGCCGACTCAGCCACCCAGGCACCCCAAAGGAAAACATTCTTAATAGAGAGTAGCTCTCAATTGTCCTAGCCTAATGCCACTCTCAGGGACTCCCTTGACAAGATGAAAGAACAGAAATTAGAAATAAATGTCTACATCCAACATAAATTTCCCCTAAAATCCAGCCTCATCTGCCCATTTTAACTTTCCTTTCCTTTTAGGATTTACATAGAGCACCGTAGTCTCATCTCTAGGTTCAAAATATACAGGTTGTTCATGTAAAGGCTGAACGCCAGAAAGTGAATTTAATGAAAGCAGTAAGGCTCACTTTGCTCCTACCTTCCAGGACTTTGTAATCAGGCCCTGCCAGCTTCAGGCATGGCACTTGGCTGGTGTATCCTAGGCCCACACCACAAAAGAATGTGTGTCTCAGAGTATATATGAACAGTATTTGCCAATTTTGATTATGCCTTCTAAAATTGTTAAATAGGGGCGCCTGGGTGGCTCAGTGGGTTAAGCCTCTGCCTTCAGCTCAGGTCATGATCTCAGGGTCCTGGGATCAGCCCGCATCGAGCTCTCTGCCGGTGCGGGGCCTGCTTCCTCCTCTCTCTCTCTCTGCCTGCCTCTCTGCCTACTTGTGCTCTCTCTCTGTCAAATAAATAAAATATTTTTAAAAAATAGATAAAATTGTTAAATAATTTCAGATAGTTTAAGTAGAAATCTTATCCAAACTTATTCTTTAAAATGTAACTTTTAGTAAAGTAAAAATTAACTGGAAAAAAAAATGTGTGTCTCCTGGACAGCAGCAGACCTTTTAAATTACAAAGCCCCTTTAACCTCTACTTTCAAAGCATTCTACCAAATTCAGAGAGACGTTTAAAAGATTAATCACTAGTCACAACCCCCCTTCAGAGAGGAAACATGACCCAAATTTCTCCCAGGCCCACCTATAAATGATCAAGGAAAGGCCAATATTTGGGGGCTAACAGAGCCCAGATTAAATTGTGTACCCAGATAGAAGGCTTTTGTTAAAATGCTTTATACAGACTTTACAAAGCCATGAATCTTTTGTTTCCCATTTTAATTAAAAATCTCCCTGATATATAAAAGTGAGTTTAGCTAAAAAGGTGGGCCAGTCCCTTGATATTCACGCTATAATCCAGTTCTTTGGGGGAACTGTTTCTAAATGACTGTCTTTGCCTTCCAAAGCTCTACAAAACCAGAAATCCAGCTCAAGAAACAAGTCCAAGCCCACCTGTCTTCCAATCCCCAAACTTTGCCTATTCCTCTCAAAATATTTGTAGATACTATAAAAGATCAGGATTTGGGGGACGCCTGGGTGGCTCAGTTGGTTAAGCAGCCGCCTTCAGCTCGGGTCATGATCCCAGCATCCTGGGATCGAGTCCCACATCGGGCTCCTTGCTCGGCGGGGAGCCTGCTTCTCCCTCTGCCTCTGCCTGCCACTCTGTCTGCCTGTGCTCGCTCGCTCTCCCTCTCTCTCTGACGAATAAATTTTTAAAAAATTAAAAAAAAAAGATCAGGATTTGGAACATAACTGTCCAGTTCTTAAAAAAGATAAATTTTAAATAGCAAGTACCCTAAAACTCTAGAAATAAAAAAATGTTTTACATTATTTCTCCATCCCTTGAAATTATAAATCTTTCTCTTTTTTTTTTTAAGAGAGTGGGGGGAGGGCAGGAGCAGAGGGAGAGAGAATCTTAAGTAGGCTCCACTCCCAGTGCAGAGCCCAACCTCACGACTCTCAGGTCATGGCATGGGCCAACATGAAGAGCCGGACACTGACTGAGCCCCTCAGATGCCCCCTGAATTTATAAATCTAATATCTTTGAGCACAGCCCACAGTCACCCAAAAAATAAAAGAGGGGGAGTGGTGTGGGAAGACGCTTTTTCAGAGCACAAACTGCTTAAATCCCTCTTTATGTCCAGACTTGGAAGAAACTTGGAGCTTTCTCTGTGACTTTGTGAAATAAATTTTCTATCCTATCATCTCTGGGATATAAGAACCATTCTTTAGACACACGCTTTAGGGAGAATTTTTTCATTAAAAAAAGAAAAAGAGGGAAGCATTTGAAAATTGAGGCTATACTGTCCTGTCCACAAATATTAGTAAAAACAAAAGCTGTAAGAGTATTTTTTATCTTGTTTGTGTGTACGTATCCCATATTGCAAATGTGAGGTATTTTCTCTACTTCCAGCTGGTATTGCCAAAATTAATTTATAAAAGAGCTCCATTTAGTTCAAGGCAAGCACTCCTAAGGATTGGGCTTTCTAATACTCAGAAAGAGGGGCACCTGGGTGGCTCAGTCAGTTAAGCATCTGCTTTCACCTCAGATCATGATCCCAGAGTCCTGGGATTGAGCCTCAAGTTGGGCCCCTGCTCAGCAGGGGGAGTCTGCTTCTCCCCTTGCCTCGGCCCCTTACCCGTATTCATTCTCTTTCTCATTCTCTCTCTCAAATAAATAAATAAATCTTCAACAAAATTTAAAAAGACTTTTATAAAACTCAGAAAGATAGAAACTAACCTAAATGTTTTTCAAGTTTATGTGATCAGGGAAGATGCTCAGTATTAAAGCTAATTTAAAGTTCTTGGCGTAACTAAAATAGCCATGTCTTCAGAGCTATCAGGATTAGGGCGCCTGGATGGCTCAGATGGTTAACGTGAACCAACTGCCTTCGGCTCAGGTCATGATCCTGGGGTCCTGGGACTGAGTCCCACACTGGGCTCCCTGCTCCTTGGGGAGCCTGCCTCTCCCTTGGCCTTTCTCTCCCCCTCATGAATAAATAAATAAAATCCTTGGAGTTATCAGGATTAAATAAAAAACTTGTATTCTGCCTGTGTTTACTGGAAGTCACATAAATTCATGCTATCTCTTACAAACTGATAGAAAAAAAAGTTAAAATGATGGCTGGCTTTGTGTAATGCCTCATAAAATTTTGTAGGTAGACTAAACTATTCAGAATACATAAATAAATGTAAATAAGATAAAAAGATGTGTAGGCGAACTTTTATAATTTTTATTTTTTTAAAGATTTTATTATTTTAGAGTGAGAGAGAATGCAAGTGGGGAGAGAGAATCTGAAGCAGACCCCACCCTGAGGTTGGAGCCCAACAAGGGGCTCACGACTGTGAGATCATATGTGGGGAAACTATAAAGAGCCCCCAAAATCTTTGGTAACCTGGATTTTTAAAAATTTTGCTAAGTTAAATGTTAAGCTAAATTCATTGAATACCTAGATCATTTCCAGATAAAATATTGAAACTTTAAGTACCGAATACAGGTTTCTCTCCTTTTGTCTTATTACAGGTTATAAAGATAAATTTGGGTCAATTAGTAAACCTGGTTTGTGCCTTACTGAAAGAGTGGACTGTGAAGAAACACGTGTTTCTAAGTGGCAAAGGTATTCCTCAATTTGCCAGTCTAAAGAACACTAACTAGTGTAACAGTTCACTGCGAAAAGTGAGAGGACTCCAGTCATACCTGCTGATCTGGGATACTGGGCAGGCACTCGTGGGATGGGTCTTCCAAGAACCAACAAGAAACGGAGGCTGCCATGACAACGGTTCCTATGGGCCGGACCTCTCCAAGACTAACACGCTTGAGAGCTGGTGTGGCCAGACAGAGACTTGGAACCCCATTCTCCTTGGCCAGGTGCCCTAGTTCTAACAGCTTTTAAGTGTTCTACTGGGGTCCACCAGTTTTGCAGCTCCGGCTTCCAAGATGTCGTTAAGCAACACCCCTCCTGTGCCCATTAACATTGAGCAAAGTTTGTATGACAAACGACATAAAGGACACAAAGGAAAACAAAGATCCTCTCCGGTAGGAAAGACCCTACCAAATGTACCAAGAGTCACTTAGCCCAAGGAACTAGTTGCACAAGAGTTCTCTCCTGCTAATGTAAATTTAGAGAGACAAAGGACTGTTGCAGTTCCCGCTCCATCAGACCCTGCGGACAGAGATTCTGAGAGCCCGACGTGGTAGGAAGTCTTACCTTGCGCCCGCTGTCAGATGTCCCAAGGATCTCTCAGCTACAGCAATGTGTGGGGCGAGCAGTGTCCCGCTGACACACCTTGTCGGGGAGCAAGAATTTCCTGTCCCCTTCAAGGTCCCGTGGCTGGTCTTAGGATCAGACTGACACCAGACAAATTAACAGAAGGAAATCAAATTTCATTTCCTACGTACGGAGAATCCACACAGACCCAGAAATTCCAAAGAGAGTCAGGCAAAGCAAGGTATATACGTCATCCTGAACTAAGGGGTCAGGAAAAAAAGAAATTACAAATTGGCCACAAACCTACTAACTAATCCCTGATCCCCAGACAGACTGGCAATTTCAAATGTGATCTAGAATCTAGTCATTCCTGCGACTGAAAGAGCCTTCCCCTCTGCTCTGCCTGTTGGTACTTCCCACATACTTCTAGAGCCACCTCAGATGTCATTTCTCCTATGCAAACTTCTTTGATGTGCTCTGTTTGCGACAACACTCGCTAATGCTTCAAAAACAGCACATTTCAGATGAAATTTTACTTAATCACATTCTGTTAATCACATTCTGGAACATAAGCTCTTAAGGTAAGGCCTCAGATTTTGTAACAATACCCACAGTGTCAGGGCAAAGCAGGTCGGCAAGCCCTGTGACTTGAACAGAAATCTCAGGGAGTCTCATTATGCAGTAATGGGCCCAACATTGAGGAAGAAAGATAAGGAGTAGTTTAGTAGTATCTTGCTTTGAGATCCTCTCTGGGCATGGTCCATAATCTTGAGACCACAATAGCAAGGGCTGCTTGATATTTGTGTTTCTTCTATATTCAGTCGGAAACAAATCTCCCATTTTTGCCTCTGTTTCAATTATTTCTGCAGGAAAGGCCCTTTACCCTCCATTCTTCCTCCAATTTCTCCTTTAGAATGTGCTGAATATTCTCCATTTCTCCCTCCTTCCAGCTCCATTTTGGGTTTGTCTTTTACGTCCACTCTGTGCTCAGGAAGCTAATTTCTGTGGACTGCATAAATCGAGAAGTTCGTTCCCTTCCGGGTTCTGAATAAATTCAGAGCATTAGCTACTGACAAGGTCAGAGGATCTATTCCCTCCTGCCAGGCTTCAGTTTAGACAGTGGCTGTATGCCTCTGCTACAGACACGCCTCCTGTTGAAGCATCCACTCTTTCTTTCCTAAAGTGCTACTGGGCTTCCAGTAATGCCCTTCTTCCCTCGTCCCTTCCGACCTACAATGGAATGTCTTCTGGCCGATGCTGGTCCCTGGGTACTCTATCACACCTTAATCCTGCCCACACCTCTGAAAACAGTCTCATCATTAAATACTCAAAAATTAGCCACAAGCTTACTCACTAATCACTAATCCCCAAACAGACTAGAAAATTCAAATGTGATCTAGATTTAGTCCTCTGGAATGACTTGTTGAGTGTGTCACCTGTTTCTTCCCAGGACCCTGACAAAGTGAAGGGAGATACTTAAATTTCCCTTACCCCTTCTTAGGACTCACAGTGGTAGGTTCTGGGGCTAGTCTTGGCAAGGGAACCCTCCAATCCACCAAGAAACAACCTGGGCTTTGGGAGTGATGCCCCTAGCCTCATACAAATGACAATCTGTTCAGCCCAGAGTAGTCTCCATGCAAAGCCCTTCCGCACCTCCCTGACCCCTGATGTAGAGATAACAATGAAGCTTGCTTGCCTGTGGAGAAGGGCATGAAGTAGTCACTCTTCTTAAAGTTGCCACTTTCATCCAGGAAGTGGCCGGGATCAAAGCGATCTGGGTTGGGAAACTCTTTGTTATCGTACAGGATGGAAGTCAGAGATATTAATATGGTTGTGCCCTGATGTGAAGGAAAACAGATAAACTGGGTTATAATGAAAGTCATGGAGCTTGAAATCCTTTTGTTTTATAGATGAGGAGAGAGGTACAAAAAGAACTTATTTACTCCATATTTCAGAACAAACAAATGACCTACCCTAACAGGTTCTAAATCCTATAATGTCAGTCCAAGGCACTGCTAACTGACGCCCAAGTCATTCTCTTCAGTTTGTTGCCTGATACTAGCACTTGCGTTTTCAGAAAATTAAGGGAACTCCCTGGAGTACATTGTTCTTGACAGATAATTGCAGTATTTTTTTTTAAGATTTTATGTACTTATTTGGCAGAGATCACAAGCAGGCAGAGAGGCAGGCAGGCGGAGGTGGGGAAGCAGCCTCCCCGCTGAGCAGAGAGCCCGATGCGTGGGGCTCGATCCTGGGACCCTGAGGTCGTGACCTGAGCCGAAGGCAGAGGCTTTAACTCACTGAGCCACCCAGGCGCTCCAAGCCTCTGCTTTTAGCTCAGGTCATGATCTCCAGGTCCTGGGATCGAGTAAAAATAGAAGAGAAAGGAACACTTCCAAATTCATTTTGTGAGGGCAGCATAATTCTAATACCAAAACCACACAAGGACACCACAAGAAAAGAAAATTAAAGGCCAATATCTCTGATGAATAAAGATGTAAAAAATTCTCAATAAAAAATCTTCACAAACTGAATTGTATGGTACAGTAAAAGGATTATATCCCATAATCAAGTCGGATTTATCCCAGGGATGCAAGGATGGTTCAACATCCACAAATCATTGTGATGTACATTAAAAAATGAAGGCTAAAATTCATACGATCATCTCAGTAGATGCAGAAAAAAAAATCTGACAAAATTCAATATTCGTTTATGATAAAAGTGCTCAACAAAGTACATACAGAGGGAATGTACCTTGATATCATAAAGGCCATATATGATAAGTCCACAGATAACATCATTCTCAATGGGGAAAAGCTCCAGCTTTTCCTCTACATCAGAAACGAAAGATGCCCACTCTCACCACTTTTATTCAACATAGTATTAGAAGTCCTAGTCCAAGCATTTGGCAAGAAAAAGAAATAAAAGGCACTCAAATAGGAAAGGAAGAAGAACTGTCACTATTTGAAGATTACATGACATTGTAGATTTTAAAAATCCCTAAAGACTCCACCCAAACTGTTAGAATAAATTAATTCAGGATAAAAATGAATATACAAATATCTGTTACATTTTTAATGTGACACTAATAATGAACTCTAAAGGAATTAAGAAAGCCAACCCATTCACATTGGTATAAAAAAACCTGGTAATAAGTTTAACCAAAGAGGTGAAAGATCTGTACACTGAAAACTATGACGCTGATGAAAGAAATGGAAGAAGACACATACCAAATGGAAAAATATTCTGTGTCCATGGTTTGGGAAAATTAATATTGTTATGATATCTGTATCACCCAAAGCCATCTATAGATTCAATGCAATCCCTATCAAGATTCCTATGGCATTTTCACAGAAATGGAATAAACAATCCTAAAATCTGTGCAGAATGACAAAAGATCCTAAAGAGCCAAAGCAATCTGGAGAAAGAGCAAAGCTGGAGGCACCACACTTCCTCATTTCAAACTGTATGACAAAACTACAGTCATTAAAACAGCATGATGTTGGCATAAAAACAGATGCATAGATAAATAAGTAGAGGGCCCAGGAACAAACCCATGCATAGAGGGCCATTAATTTTTAACAAAGGTGCCAAGATATACAATCAAGAAAAGACAGTCTCTTCAATAAATGGTGTTGAAAAAACTAGACCCTATCTTAACAAGAGACATAAAAATGAACTCAAAATGAATTAAATAATTGAACATAAAAGACCTAAAACCACAAAAATCCTAGTAAGCAGTCTTGGCAATGAATACTATGAAGAAAACCCCATGGGAGTTTAAGTACTGTGATTTATAAAATTGTATCAACAAAGTAAAAGGAAAGGAACATGTGGTCAGAGGGTAAGATGTCTGGGCTCTGACTGTGTCATACCTGTAAATGGTTAGGTAATCTATAATCCTACTTTCGTGGTGCCTGATAACCTAAGATTCTCAAGGAGGGGCACGTAGGTGGCTCAGTCAGTTACGCCTCCAACTCTTGATTTGGGCTCAGGTCATGATCTCAGGGTCATGAGAGGGAACCCCTGGATGGGATTGGGCTGGACATGGTGCCTGGTTGAGATTCTCGGTCCTTCTCCCTCTGCCCCTCCCCTCTTGCTTTCTCTCTCTCTCAAAACAAAAAATGTATAAATAAAAAATTAAAAATTAAAAACGAAATTCTTAAGGAGTAGTAGAGATGAAATCTCTCTCACCTTGGGAATAAAGTATTCTCTGAACTTAATGTCCTGAGTCACTGCATGTGGGAGACTGTTGGGGGCGAGGTCAATGTATCTCTGGATCTCGTGTACCACAGCATCTGTGTAGGGCATGCGGCTCCTGTCCTGCATGCAGGGGCTCCGGTGTCTGCCAACCACACGGCGAATCTCTTCCTGGACTTTAGCTGCAGGATAGGAATCAGAATTTATATGAAATGGAAAAGTCACTTGATCTGACCTTTTTCCTTGTTGAAAGATTTTATTAACTTTAAAGAGAGAGACTGGGGAGGAGGGACAGAGGGAGGAGAGAACCAAATGCCGACTCCAAGTTGAGCGTGGCACCTGATGGGAGACCCAGTCTCACGACCTGGAGATCAAAACTCGAGCAGAAACCAAGAATCGATGTGTAACTGACCGAGCCACCCAGGTGCCCCTTGATTTGATCTTTATCATGGCTACATTGTGGAAGGAGACTGGGAGAAGGGAAAATCACATATGGCTACTTTCTCGAGGGGCAGAAATTTGTTTCCTAGTCAAATTGGAATCTCATTGGAGACGTTAAGATATGTACATAGAAAACATAATTGTACCATGAGATTCAACTCTGATTCTCTATTTTGTGTGCTTTGTTTGATAAACTCAGGGATCTGAGGTCTTGAAAGCTCACTATAGACCATGCTGTTTGACCACTTTGTGTAGGCCCGTTTTTGTTTTCAATGTGTAAGTTCCAGATACCAGGGTGGCTCAGTCTGTTAAGTGATGATCGCAGAGTCCAGGGATCGAACCCCACATCAGGATCCTCCTCCACAGAAAGCCTGCTTCTCCCTCTGTCCCTCACACCCCTCATGTTCTCTCTCTGTATCGTTTGCTCTCTCTCAAATAAATAAAATCTTTTAAAAAAAATGTAAATTCCAAGAGGCTAAAACTACTCAGGGCAATAAATGCTTAATAAATAGAAAAACTGAGGGGTGCCTGGGTGGCTCAGTGGGTTACCCCACCGCCTTCGGCTCAGGTCATAGTCTCAGGGTCCTGGGATCGAGCCCCGCATCGGGAGCAGAGAGCCTGCTTCCTCCTCTCTCTCTTCCTGCCTCTCTGCCTATTTGTGATCTCTCTCTCTGTGTCAAATAAATAAATAGATAGATATAACTGAATAAGATGTGTGACTCAGCACACAGGACCCAGAAGTTAACATTTCTTTAGGATGTGAAACATGACAGGCATGCTGTACAATGTATTACATTATTTTATAATTCCTCAAAAAGTTCTATGTGTTGGGTATTATTTTAGTGCCTTAAAAATGAGAAAACAGATCCATAAAAGTAAATGTATTTCTTAAAGACACCCAGGTGTTATGTGGTCTTTTTTTTCCCATTTTTTTAAACTGTGTTATTTTAGTCACCATATAATACATTATTTGTTGGCTTTTTTTTTTTTTAAAGATTTTATTTATTTATTTGACACAGAGATAGAGATCACAAGTAGGCAGAGAGGCAGGCAGGGGAGGGGAAGAAGGGAGGCAGGGAGCAGAGAGCCCAATACGGGGCTCCATCCCAGGACCCTGAGATCATGACCTGAGCCGAAGGCAGAGGCTTAACCCACTGAGCCACCCAGGTGCCCCTAAAATACATCATTTGCTTTTGATGCAGTGTTCCAAGATTCATTGTTTATGCACCACACCCAGTGCTCCATGCAATCCATGCCCTCCTTAATACCCACTGCCAGGCTCACCCATCCCCCCAACCCCTCCCCTCTAAAATCCTCAGTTTGTTTCTCAGAGTCCACAGTCTCTCATGGTCTTTCTTATTCTCAAACCCACAATCTTAGCAACTGAATAAGATCACTAAAAGTAATTTGGGTTAGCGAATTATATTTTTCCTTTATTTGTAAAATGTATCATGTTAATAATATGCAGTTTTAGTAGGACTGTTCATTAGTTAAAACAAACATTTATTAACTTTCTCCCATGAGGGAAAGATTCTGTGACTGTTAGGAAGCATCATCTCTCCTAAACAGATGAGGGACCAAGCAAGATACGCAAAGAGTTTGTCATGAATCTGAGGTCACACAGCTACTTACTATAAAGTCAAGATCTGAAGCCAATGTAGTTAGTCCATAACACATTTTCTCCTGTGCCATGTTGCTGCTTTGGTCAAATGGTGTGGATCTGCTACCTGAAGAATGTCTTTGTTAAGGGAGCATGTGATAATCTGTGGTTTGATAGCTATCAGGAAGACTTAGGAATTTTAGAGAAGTTTTAAACTTCACCTTTTCAAGTTGAGAAACTGGATTTTTATCTAGAAGACAGTGATTATGCAAAGTGGTTAAGAACTTCCTTAAATAATCAGAATGCTTAGAGAATGCCTAGTAAAGAATGAAAATGGGAAGAAAAAGAATATATAAATGGATATGATGCAAGAAAAAATTAACATGGAAGCATTGGGGAACTAGGACACCAAAAGTACTTTTGCCAGGTACACACGATTTACAGGTCTAGAGAAAAATATCATATGGTATTCGGAGTCATAATCAACATAGATCTAATAAGAGGGAAGTTATTTGGCTGAAAGAGTCTGTGTCAAGTGAAGGAAACACAGTGCCACTAGATCCCATAATGTGTGACAGCAAAGGGATTTCAAAGCTGTGCTTCTAGCTTGCACCATTTGGGAAGCACTTCTTACTTGGACTGGGAGGGCAGGAGGACTTGAAACAAAGGAGAATGATCTAGTGCTGATATCATGGAGATAAGCTTCCTGAGATTTAATTGTATTAAAAGTGTCTCTGCTTCCCCCCCCCCTGCCTATTTGTGATCTCTCTCTCTCTGCCAAATAAATAAATAAAATATATATTTTTTAAAGTATCGCTTCCCTATGGCCCTGCAATTGCACTACTGGGTATTTACCCCAAAGATACAGACGTAGTGAAAAGAAGGGCCATCTGTACCCCAATGTTTATAGCAGCAATGGCCACGGTCGCCAAACTGTGGAAAGAACCAAGATGCCCTTCAACGGACGAATGGATAAGGAAGATCTGGTCCATATACACTATGGAGTATTATGCCTCCATCAGAAAGGATGAATACCCAACTTTTGTAGCAACATGGACGGGACTGGAAGAGATTATACTGAGTGAAATAAGTCAAGCAGAGAGAGTCAATTATCATATGGTTTCACGTATTTGTGGAGCATAACAACACGGAGGACATGGGGAGATGGAGAGGAGAAGGGAGTTGAGCAAAATTGAAGGGGGAGACGAACCATGAGAGACTATGGACTCTGAAAAACAATCTGAGGGTTTTGAAGGGGCAGGGGATGGGAAGTTGGGTGAGCCTGGTGGTGGGTACTATGGAGGGCACATATTGCATGTAGCACTGGGTGTGGTGCATAAACAATGAATTCTGGTACACTGAAAAGAAATTTTAAAAAAAAGTGTCTCAGTGTGCCAAAGCACAGAACATGATTCAGTAATGAAGGAAATAATCCTCTTTGATGAGCACTCAAAAAAGAAGAGGAAGAAAAGTGGGAAGGTTGCATTTGCAAGAGAAATTGTATTTGTGAAAAAGAATTTCTTTGTCTAAATGGGTATATTTGAAAAGAATGTATTTGTATGTAACCTTTTTTATTTAGGGACAAAATCTCTTTGATGAAGACAGACTGTCATTTTCACTGAGTCAATCCTCACACTGAAAATGCATTTGAGTAGAAATATCTTCTGACAAAAGTGCATTTATCTGGATGTGGAAGACATATCAAGTGATATCCTTCTAGAGAAAGCAGGAGGTCGGTTCTTCAAGATCCTATGACAACTCTGCTTATTGCATCTGTCCCAGTGCAAATCAGGGGTATTCCATCACAGCAGGGCAAGCAGTACGCTCTGTCCCTCAAATCTCTGCTGCTGTTTTAATGTTTCATTATCTTTTTGTGCTATAAACTACTTTGAATTTAATTTATCCAATGACAGGAAGATGTACAAATAAAGGAAATTTTTTTCTGTGCATTGTTTGGGCAGGTAAAGAGTGGGATAGTTGTCAGTGTCACCTGCCAATTTCTACCTGGAATTGCAACCCTCCCAACACCTGTGACCATACCTGTGACCTCTGGGTACTTCAGCAGCATCAGGAGTCCGTATCTCAGGGTGGTGCTTGTTGTCTCTGTTCCTGCACTAAACACATCCCATATGGTAATGATCAGGTTGTCCATGGTAAATTCAGACTGTTTATTGTGTTTTTCCTAGAAATGATGTGTTAACAATTACTTGATAAATAAAAGAGCCTCAGGGCGCCTGGGTGGCTCAGTGGGTTAAAGCCTCTGCCTTCGGCTCGGGTCATGATCCCAGGGTCCTGGGATCGAGCCCCCGCATCAGGCTCTCTGCTCAGCAGGGAGCCTGCTTCCCTTCCTCTCTCTGCCTGCCTCTCTGCCTACTTGTGATCTCTGTCTGTCAAATAAATAAATAAAATCTTTTAAAAAATTATAAAAAAAATAAATAAAAGAGCCTCAGAGGCAACTCAATATGACATTGTTATTTGGTATGAGTACTACAGCTGAAGGTCAAGTTAGATAGTGTTAGGGTTCTGTCCAACAGTTAAAATATAACCAGAGTTATAAACCTTCAACAGGTCCTTTCTGATTCTTCACTTTCTCATCCCCTATGTTGATCAGTGGCTCTACCATTTCTTTGAAACATAATTTTTATCAAGCCCTCACTGCTACTCACTGTCAATTCTAGCATCTATTGCCTATTTTATAATGTCTAATATTTTTATTCAACCCTTCAGAAACACCCCCCCAAATGCATCACTATTCCCAACTCTTCAGTCATTACTCCCATGACAGTGCCTCAATTACAATCAAGATCAACTCGCTGAAAATTCCACCCTCGTGATCACAGCACTTCCCATTCTCATTGTTGTCTCTGTTCATCTAAGCTAGAATTTCTTCAAAATCTGCCTCATCTGTGAAGACTTCCTAGTGCCTTACAAAGGTAAACCTTTGTAGCTGCCTGTCTGTGCCCGTGTTCCCTCATTTGTTACATCTTCCCATTGCTGGACTTTTCTGATGAAGGATGATATGCTGAGTATCTTTAATGTTGAATGTGTGTGAGTGTGTATTTCAAACTGTCCCCAAATAAGGAACCAGCTTTAACACTATAAATGTAAAACCTGAAAAGTCATTTTCACTGGGGATTGAGAAATATCTCAAGATACCCAATGTGGTTTGCACAAACAAGAGGTTAGACAGGCAACTGATACATCTTTAGGAAGGACCATTTGTTCTAATATCCCAGTTTCAGTGGGAAGAACAAAACTAATCCATGAATCATACCACCCACAAAGATAAAAGGGTCACATTATACCTTTTCTATTTTGATCAGGAAGTAGTCAATAAAGTCCCGAGGGTTACTGAAGTCCAGGGATTCTTGGTGTTCTTTTATTTTTTCCTTAATAAACTCAAATTGTTTAGCAATGTTTTTAAAGAACACATGATGACTTCCTGGAAGGTAATGTATTAAAAAAGGGAAAGCATTGTAGAGCTGAAAGAGGAAAGAATCATTCATTAATTTACTCAGTAAAGTTGTACGGGCCCATGTTATGTACCAGACACTTAGTTGTATGCTGAGTAGATAAAGGTGAGTAAGACATGCTTCCTACAACAGAATACACTTGGAATTTGAAGGAGAGGGAACTGCCAAGATGTCTGAAGTTACAGTATGCACCAGCCACAAAGCAATTTCAAAACCACCTAAATGATTTCCTAGCCATAACCCTATGGAGGAATCCAGGAGCACACCATCTTTTCCTGAAGGAAAATACTGAGGTTCAGAAAGGTCAACCATTGTAAGATATCAGTCTACAAATAGGGCTAGAACGTAGTGTTCATCCCAGTTTACCTACACATATTTCTACAGAGTTACCTAAAAAGTTTACAGGCTCCCACCCTTTTTTTGTAATGAAGAGACTACATTAGAAAGATTAAAGAAATGCCCAAATTACTTAGGTTACTTAGGGATTTTATGCCCTCAGGAATGTGCACATTGCCCTTCTTCGTCCGCCCAAAGCCAGTCCTAGAGTTTACAGACTCAACTTTAGAGAGTACCTTATGATTTAATGCCCTTCGTAGGCACTGAAGCAATTTTCGGGCCCGTAGATTGTATCTAGAGATACAAATCTACAGAAATCTAGATTCTAGGTCTAGCTCATTCTTTGTCGTGGCTAGGAATTTCTTGTCTTTGAAAAAATATGCTTAATATCTCTGGGTGACAGTTTCCTGTTCCAAAAAATGACAGACTCCTTGTTCTCTAGTGTCCTTTCCAGGTGGAACACATCAGGACCTCATGGTCCACACATACTCGTAGCTCTTAATGATCATACACTGTAGGTTACTAACGTGTTCTGACACTATACCATAGTGAAAAATACATTTTACATCATCACCCTCTTCATCTACGGATATAAAATGGTTTCTCAGAAAAATATCTTGCTATAATTGATGCACTGTACTACATTTCTCTACTACTGTATTCCACGGTTCTTAAAATAATTTTTAAATATTTTTTTTTATTTTAGAGAGAGGGAGGGAGTGAGCGTAGTGAGGAGGGGCAGAGAGAAAGAGAACATCTCAAGCAAACTCCCAGCTGAGCACCGACCCTGATGAGGGGCTTGAGCCCTTGCCCCTGGGATCATGACCTGAGCCGAAATCACCAGTCGGATGTTTGGAGTATGAGCCACTCAGGCGCTCCACTCTATTTCACGTTGTAAATTTCATTTCACCACACTAAATTGATTTGATAACTAATTGGTTTCAAATGATAGTTTGATAAACATAACTTTATCCATTTGCAAACTGGAGAAAGGGGTGAGGTAAGCATGAGCAATAGTTTAGCTAGAAACTTATTTCCCATTTAAAAAGAACCTTGACCTTACCTGTATCCAGGGGGTGCTTGAAATTAGGAGGTTTTCGTGAAGATACTCTGTCAAGGTTAACAATGTTTTATCATCATACTCAAAACGATTCTGGAAAATAATGGAGCAGATGACATTGCAGGGAGCACAGCCCAGAAGGAAAGTAGGATCACAGGGAGATGCTAAAACAGTGGAAGTTAAAAGTTAGAGCACAATTTTCATATAAATTTGAAGTTGACTGTCTGGAACACTGGACACATAAATAAAAATTTAAAAAAAATGACTGAGAAGGGTTGACTGCTGGGATTCTTTTAAATATAAGGATTCCCTGGATATTTCATCTTCACTGTAAACTCAATGTGCCAAAAATTTATTGTTCCCCAAACAAAGCTGTCTAACCCAGTCCATTTTTTAATTTCTCTAAGTGTTGTATTTACATTATTCTTCAAATAAGAGCCACAAGATAATCCACAAGAAGGAGGTCACTTAAAAATATCTTGAAAGGTGGAGGGCAGGTATTGCATGGAGCACTGGGTGTGGTGCATAAACAATGAATTCTGGAACACTGAAAAGAAATTAAAAAAATAAAAATAAATACTTTGAAAAGTATAAAGTTCAGCTCTCAGTGTGACTATTTCTTCACGATGCCTGCAGGAAGCTAAGCAGCCTCATAAGAAGATCAGGAGACTGGAGAGACTTGAAACTGTTATTTTATAAAACATAGTTGAAAAAAGCTGTGTGTACTCTTCTTGTAGAAGAGAACAACCAGGAGAGAAACTAGAATTCCATTTGGATCTTTGAAAAAAATACATTATCGTATTGGAACCAGGCTCCCTATATATAATATAGAACATGACTCCATGCTTTGACATTTGGCTGCTGACAACTTTTGAGCCTCGCCTCCTCCTCTTCTATCACAACTGGATGAGCTGATGAAAAACCTCAAGGGCTCCTTCCTTTGGAAGCAGGACATTTAAACTTTACAAGCACTGACCCGCACACAGGAATTCATTCTCTACCCCACCCCTTAACCACCATAGAGTCATCAAGCCAGTGCCCTTTCCCTGCTCTCTGAAGTTGGGCTTTTTTTTTTTTTTTTAAGATTTTATTTGTTTATTTGATAGAGAGAGCAGAGTGAGAGAGAGAAAGCACAAGCAGACTCCTCGCTGAGCAGGGAGCTCGACATGGGGCTCCATCGCAGGACCCTGGGATCATGACCTGAGCTGAAGGCAGAAGCTTAGCCACCCAACTGAGCCACCCAGGCCTCCTTCTCAAGCTGCTTCTTCATCTGATTAGGAGCTGCCCCACCCTCTACAGAAAGCCTTATTTTGTGAATCGCAAACTTTTTACATCCAAATGGAGAGTGTGTGGTACCATCAGTCTCAACAAATAATGAATCACGGATCACTACATCAAAAACTGATGATGTACTGTACGGAGACTAACATGACATAATAAAAAATAATTTAAAAAAAAGATAACATAAGAATAAAAACAAAACATCTAAACCAGATTTGAAGTGGGAGATACATCTTGTCTCTGTGAAGTGACTGTTAACAACATTGTAGCTCCCCAAAAGGGAAAGAAAAAAACAAACATAGCAGGAATCAAAAAGTGGAAGTTTTAAGGAAAGATGTTCTGCTCAACATACGAAAGAACCTTTCAATAGTCAGAGTTACCCAGTGGTGAGATGGGTTACCCAAGAGTCGAGGGCCCCGTAGCTTGGCAGGATCGGGCAGAATCTGGGTGGCTGTAGGTCACGAGCATCCAAATACTGTAGTAATCTATTAGTAATGTTCTTGATAAACATAAATTAAATGTGAAATATTTAATATATTAAATTGAAAGTTTACAAAAATATATATGTTTATATCCCTTCTTCTGCCGGGTCTCCCAACCACTCCTCAGTAATACACATCAAAAGTCCAAATGATATTCACTGTCACTAGACTGTCACAACTTATTCCAAGGAAGAAACAAAAATCATGCAAGTATTTGTAATCATTGCATTTTTTAATATTAATAGCAGCAAAAAAAAAAGCGGAGGGACAAACTATCTGGACAATACATAACCTGAGTTAAAAAAACATTGGGGCACCCGGGTGACTCGGTGGGTTAAAGCCTCTGCCTTCGGCTCAGGTCATGGTCTCAGGGTCCTGGGATCGAGCCCCGCATCGGGCTCTTTGCTCAGGAGTCTGCTCCACCGCCCCCTTTCTCTCTGCCTGCCTCTCTGCCTACTTTTGATCTCTGTCAAGTAAATAAAATATTAAAAAAAAAAACCCACAATGGCAGGGTCATCTGGGTGGCTCAGTCAGTTTAGCATCTGACTCTTGATTTCAGCTCAGGTCATGATCTCAGGGTCATGAGATCAAGCCCTGCATCAGGCTCCATGCTGAGGGTGAAGCCTGCTTAAGACTCTATCTCCCTCTGCCTCTCCCCACCACTCTCTCTCTCTAAAAAAATACATATGTATGTATATATACATATATATGAAACATGATGGCAGTTCACCATACAAAAACCAGCATTATTTATTTGGAAAATATTGAAATACTGAGGTTCAAAAAACCACATATATCTTATGATCCTGATCTTACTCCTTTCCTGACAAGTGTCCTGCTCACCCCCTTTCTCTTCCACCTCCCCTGCCAGTCCTGCATGTGCATACACACATATACAAAAGTGCCCAGCATAATGACATGACACACATTGGAAATTACTTCATTTTTCAAGATATTATGGCCAAAACTACTAGTTCATTACCAAAATCCATGTTCTCCCCATTTTCCTATGCACACAGACACCCACATTTCCCAGTGCCTCTTAGAGTGGGTGTGGTCCCGTGGTAGAGCCCATGGAATGTGAAAGAAGTTCGGTGTGCCATTGCCATACCTGGCGTACTGAAAAGCCAATTTGCTGTTCTGATTGTTCTTCGCTCCTTCTGCTACCATGCAAACAGAAAGAAATCTGGGTGACCCAGGAAGCCAGGTGTTGAAGAAAGACATCAGGCTTCCTATCACCCTAGTGCCTGAAACAGCTGTTATGCCAACTTATTACTTATTTTATTTTTTTATATTTTTTATTATTTTCTTATTACTTTATTATTCTTATTACTGTTATGTGAGCAAAAAAGCAAATTCTGTGTGCTTCAGCCATCAGATCTCTCCGTAGCCTATCTGAAATAGCACACAGTCTCCCCAAACGAGTACTGCTCGTTACATAAAGAAACACACACCGTTGGTTTTTTTTAACGCTTCCACCAGACACAAGGCTTCCTCTTGAATTCTGTCTTCAATAGTCTTCTTTCCCATGCCCATATTCCGCAAAATTGTGAGGGAAAAACGGCGGGTTTGCTTCCATGTTTCTCCACTGCTGAAAACAACTCCTATCAGAAAAAGAGAGAGAGAGAGAGAGTGCACAAAGAATGACCTCCATCACCATGAATTCCAGCTGAGAGTCAGTATCTCAGAAAAGGATAATCACACTTAGGCAGGGATGTGAATAGGGTGATGTCAGCAACAGAACTTTCCAATGAGCCCTGCTGTGCCCACCTCCTGTTGACCTAGTGTCTGTCGGGACTCTGGTTTGATGTATCACTCAACTCTTCCACATCTATCAGGTCTTTCAAACCTCAGAATAATTCTGTGAACCAAGGGTTTTGTCCCCATTTTATTGATGATCAATGAGGCAAAATGCTTGCTCTGTGCTCACACAGGTAATAGATCATGGTGAGTCCATGTCGTAGATGACATTTCAGGGCTGGTTTTTGTACACTGTAAATGACTTGTCGGAGAGGCAACAAAACGAGTTGCTTCTCAAGAGAAGGAGAGAGCACTCGTGCACTGGAAAGAAGTTCATGATAAGCTCTTCCTCCTCATTTTCACATTTGCCCTCTGTTTGTTAACTCTTTTTCATGAAACATGATCTTAACACCAAGGAACTTCAATCAGACTCCTGGAGCCATGACAAGATCAGGAGAAAGTAATTTTCATAGGGAACTTTCCATATAGATTTTAAAGAACAAGGCAGAGGAGGAAGCGACCCATTCAGGCCTTATCTCTTTTTGCAGAAACCCAGTGACCCACCAGAGGACCGGTGACCCTCGGGCCAACTCCAGAACAAATGGAAGATAGTTCAACTACTTTAGTTTAAAAATATTTTTTTTTAAAGACTTTATTTATTTATTTGACAGACAGAGATCACAAGTAGGCAGAGAGAGGAGGAAGCAGGCTCCTCGCTGAGCAGAGAGCCCAATGCGGGGCTCGATCCTAGGACTCCAAGATCATGACCTGAGCTGAAGGCAGAGGCTTAACCCACTGAACCACCCAGGCTCCTAAAAAACTTTTTCTAAAGCCCCTAAAAAGCTTTTTCTAAGATCACTTGCAATCCATCTATACTCACTGTGCGTTTTCCTGTAATCATTTGTGCTTTATGCTTTGTATCCCATTGTATTCAAATATTTCTTATGCTTTTTTTTTTTTTTTAGAAGAATGAAAGATTGAAGGCAAGGCTAGAAATATTTCAAACCTATGTTGGCTCCATGCACACTATGGGACTTTCTTTTTTTTTTTTTTTTTAAGATTTTATTTATTTATTTGAGAGAGAGGCAGTGAGAGAGAGCATGAGCGAGGAGAAAGTCAGAGGAAGAAGCAGACTCCCCATGGAGCTGGGAGCCTGATGCAGGACTCGATCCCGGGACTCCCGGATCATGACCAGAGCCGAAGGCAGTCGTCCAACCAACTGAGCCACCCAGGCGTCCCACTATGGGACTTTCTTAAAATAGTCTCTTGGCAACCATGACTCAGGCCAGAAAGCAGAATGTTTGGTGACTAGGATAACTGAGTCATTTTCCTCCCTTCTTTTTTTCTCCCAGTCTCTTATTATCTTAACTGAAGTGAACATTATCTGGCCATAATTCAAGTGGACACAAATTCATGGAACATTAACAGTGAGATGATTTGCTTCCATTGCATCTAGTATTTCACGGAGACATTGTGTGTCCCCTTCATCATCTACAATATGGATTAATGATCCTTTATAAAAAAAATGTTGGAATTAGGCTGTTTTCATAAATTTCTCTAAATACTTACAATTTCTCAATCCCTTGGCCTGTTTGGAGTCTTTACAACCCACAAACATTCCCCAAATTGACACATACCTAATCCCCGGGTGATGCAGTCCACCAGTGGGAAAACGCCTCTGCCAGAAAACTCCTCACTCCGATCAATCAGGGCTTCCTTCACCGCTTCATGTCCGTATACCACCACCGTGGGCTTCATGCCGAAATACACAGTGAACACAGGGCCGTAACTCTCTGCTAGCTGGGAAAGGAACAGGAGGTGCAACAGTAGAATTTCGAAACTAGGAATGGGGATAAGCTAGAGAAATAGTTTTAATCTTACCGAAGAGATATTTTAATATGCACTCAACCATTATAAAAGCTTTCAACTTGTAGAACTAGTAATTTAATTAATCACATTAGTGGTAATTATCATTCTATTATTAGTAACATTGCTACTATTATTATCCTCATCCACAGTTCATCTTTATTCAGCTCCTCCTATGTGACAGGGGCTATATTATGGATTTTATTCATGTTATTTTATTAACTTTTACTGCCACACCTGTAATTGCACCAAATTTCTCTCCCTTCCTATAGTTAACTATGGTGGGTTCTCATCCTGTTTAAGGGGAGTTCCTGCTCTTGTCCCCTGTGTAGACTCATAATCATCCCTCATTGTCCACCTCCCACATTTTTTTAGCACACAGAGTTCTAGATTTTAATAGTACATAAAAACCTGATGATGTAATCACTGACATTTCCCCGCTTCCCTGTGTGGCCATGTGATGAAGTTTGCATGAACTGCTATTAGCAGAAATGATGTGTGCAAATCCTACACTACTGGTAAATGGTACTGGTAAATGGTAAATGCTTGCTCTCCATCCCTCCCTCTACCCATGGACTGAAATGACAGCATGGAGATAGCCCCACTGTGTCCATGCACGTGCAAACAATAGCCTAGGTGCCAGGATGCTAAACTACAAGACTGAGAAAACCTGGTTCCCTGGATGACCTCAAGGAGAACAGGCAGGCTCTATAGCATTCTGTAAGACAGAAATAAGTTCTTGTCTTCTTTAAGCCACTGTGTTATTGAGATCTTTCTGTCATGGCACCTTATTTGGTATCCTAAATGATGTAGGACCTATACTCTTTCAACCTACCCAAAGTGTGAGTCCTCCTGCTGCCTTACAAGTCATTTTCCATAAAACAACCAGAGTGATCTTTTCACAGGGCAAATGCTAACATGAGAGTCCTTTTTAAGCACATTAATGGCATTGCATGGCTCTTGGGCTAAAGATATGTGTATGTGTATGTATGTATGTATATGTATGGGTGTGTGTGTGTGTATGTATATATATTTATTTTTTTAAAGTAGCCTCCAAACCCAGCATGGTGCCCAAGACAGGGCTTGAACTCACAACCTGAGAACAAGACCTGAGCTGAGATTGAGATTCCGATGCTTAAACAACTGAGCTACCCAGGCAGCTCTAAAAACTAATATTCTTTTTTAAAAAATGTTTTATTTATTTATTTGAGAGATGGAGAGAGATCACAAGTAGGCAGAAAGGCAGGCAGAGAGGGCGGGGAAAGCAGGCTCCCTGCTGAGCAGAGAGCCCGACGTGGGGCCCGATCCCAGGACCCCGAGATCACGACCCGAGCCGAAGGCAGAGGATCAACCCACCAAGCCACCCAGGTGCCCAAACTAATATTCTTAAAAGCCTTGAAAGACCCACATGCTCTGGCCCCTACTTACTTCTCCAATCTCATCCCACACCATGTTTTTATTTACTCTCTGGTCTATAAGCAAACTGGTCCTACTTCAGAGACACTAACAAGTAATTCTCTTCCAGATTCAAACAGTCTAGAACAAACTTACATCTGTATTTTTTCTGGTGAATGCTTGGTCATTCTTTAGATCTCAGCTCCAGCTTCACTTCCTCAGAGAACACTTTGCTGACTGTTCCTCCCATCCCTGCTCCTCCAAGATACATGGCCACTTGCTACTGTGTCCCTCTTACATGGTTTGTAATCATACACTCATTTGCATGATTACTTTACAAACACATGCCTACCATCTAGACTACAAATTCCATAATGCTAGAGTCATCTTTTTTTCATTCGCTATTGAAAATCCCCAGCATTTGGTGGAGTGTTTAATACAAAGTAGACATTCAGTAAATTGTTCAATATATGATATACTCAAGGACCATGTGAAAAATACAATTATTATTCACATTTTAAAGAAATGGAGACTAAGGCTCAGGGAGATTTTTAAAATTTGCCCAATGCTGTGAGTTTACAAGTGGACGAGCTGGGGTGCTAACATAATGCCTTTGAATCCACAGCCCAAAACACAGAAAGAAGCTTCTAGGGGGTGTGTTCTGGTCACTAGCTGTCTCAGGGAAGACAGATTTCAGACAATTCCTTCAAGATTTAGAGAGCTTGTGCTATATAAATAGCCAAGAATAAAGTAGTTACTCACTCACTCATTGAGCAAATATAATAGAAACTGAAAATTTTGGAAACTTGAATTATTTTCTAGACTTAAATCAATGTGTGCTCTTAGGAAACTTCTAGTGTTGTGACTCTGTAAATCTTTAGAACTTTTTTTTTTAATTGAAAGCAATTTCATTGCCATTAGAGTTTACCAAAGAATAATTACTAAAAAGGAGACCTGGTCACAATATGGACAGGGAATTCCTTCTTTTGGCAATTTCAGCAATAATCTCATGGCTCTCAATCCCTTCTGGAAGATTTCCAGCTATATACCACTTACAATCATATCTCGGTATCCAACTGACATGTCCTGTTCCAAACCATTTCCTTAAAACATGGTGTCTGGGAGATTTTATTTAGTTATAGGGCTTTAACTGCAAACAACTGGAAGAAAAGTAATCATACTTGCCTTCCTTAGGGATTTGATGACATTCTTAGTATTTATCTGTAGAAGATTTCCAATGATTGGGAGAGGAGTCGGGCCAGGCGGCAGCTTCCCTCTGGCACGGTTGCAATTCCACAGAAAGAAAGGAATAAAACAAGAAAGGCATATCACCAGAAGTATGAAGAGATCCATTGCTGTGTTTTGTATAAATGAAGTTGAAAGCTTGGTATCCAATGACTTTATAAATATTAAGTGCAAGCTAATCATCAAACATGCACTGTTTTGAACTTTTAGATAAATAAGTGTTTTATCCTCAGTGGACTTTGACCCACTGGTAAAGATGAAAAGAAAATCAATCACCTTAGTATTGATAAATATCTAGGTTTTCAGTGGCAATGGTCTGAAGAAGTGTTATTTTTTTAGTTGGGGCTGTCATATTTTTACAGTAAAATTGAAAGCTGATTTTCAAAGAGATGGAATTCATGATCTTGACAATTGATTAAAGAATTATCTCATGTCAAAATTTACCATTCTGTGAGCAGAAGAAAGAAGCACTCTCCCAGTGTCTTTTTCCAGAAAATCCAGGAAAAGGCCAGAATTAAGAGATAGAAAGGAGGAGGTGGGGTAAAAGTGAAGGATATAGGGAGCTAGTATCTCCCAGAGAAGAGGAGAGATATCTCAACTCTCTTGACAAAACCTTTTCCATATGTCAGGAGTTCTGACACACTTAACTGCCAAGGGGGATGCAAGATCAACAAACAGTAGATAGGAGACGGAATCTATCAAATCAAGGGAAGAAATCACTCAAACAGTGGAAAGTCCCTTGGCTGCATATCACCTATCCTTCCTCCCACACATCCTTTTCCAGTGAGGGTCCTAGAATCGGAGTCTACATTGCTTGTTTTCAATCTGGTGAAGAAACATACTCTAGCATTCAATACTATGAATATTTGAAAGTGTCTATGAACTCAGATACAAACAAAACATCAAGACTCAAAGATATTTGAGAGGGAATCCTCTTACACTGTTGGTGGGACTGCAGCTGGGGCAGCCACTTTGGAAAACAGCATGGAGGTTCCTCAGAAAGTTGAAAATAGAGCTACCTTATGACCCAGTAATTGTACTATCAGGTATTTACCCCAAAGATACAAATGTAGTGATCTGAAAGGGCACATGCACCCCAGTGTTTATAGGAGCAATGTCCAATAGCCAAACTATGGAAAAAGCCCAGATGTCCATCGATAGATGAATGGATAAAGAAGATATGGGTTATATATATACAATAAAATACTACTCAGTCATCAAAAAATTGAAATGTTGCCACTTGCAATTACATGGATGGAACTAGAGGGTATTATGCTAAGTGAAATAAGTCAAGCAGAGACAATTATCATATGATCTCACTCATATGTGGAATTTAAGAAATAAATAGAGGATCAGAGGGGAAGAAAGAAAAAAAAGATGAAATCAGAGAGGGAGACAAACCATAAGAGACTCTTAATCATAGGAAACAAACTGAGGGTTGCTGAAGGGGAGGGAGGTGGGGGAATAGGGTAACTGGTGATAGATATTAAGGAGGGTATGTGATATAATGAGCACTGCGTGTTACATAAGACTGATGAATCACTGGCCTCTACCTCTGGAACCAATAATACATTACATGTTAATTAACTGAATTTAAATTAAAAAGTGGAAAAGATATTTGAGAAACTCCAACAAGGCATAACAAACATTACACCTAAAAATCAGAACACTAACCCTGAAGAAGCTAACATCAAGAAAACAGAAAAAAAATGTTAAAATAAATTTAACATCAGAGGTATAAAAACTGGGCCTTCAGAGAGGTGTTAATATGGTGGAGCAGTAAAGCTTGCCTCATTTCCCTCAAACATGACGTACCAACATCAAATCATTTGGAACAACTGGAAATTGATAGGAGGCTAAAGAAAACAAGGAGAAGGAGAGAATGTGACAGATGCAAGGCTTATCTCTCTCTCTCTCTCTCTTTTTTTTTTTACAGAGAGAGATCACAAGTAGGCAGAGAGGCAGGCAGAGAGAGTGGGGGAAGCAGGCTCCCTGCTGAGCAGAGAGCCTGATGTGGGGCTCGATCCCAGGACCCTGGGATCATGACCTGAGTCAAAGGCAGAGGCTTTAACCCACTGAGCCACCCAGGCACCCCTGCAAAGCTTATCTTAATAAACAAATCAAAGCACACCTAGTTAAATATCCAAACACTCCCCACTGCAAGCCAGGAGGAATTCTTTAGAGGACTGACCTTTGTGAAAGTGCTTCCAAAACATGCCAGCAGACTGCACAGCATACACCAGAAAGACTTCCTGAAACTCCAGGCCCTGGAGAGTGTATGACGCTTTCTTAATATAGTATCACTCTTAGGAGCCGGAAACATAAGTTTCCATAATTCAGAAAAGACAGAAACTTAGACCTGATGACAAGACAGAGGAATTCTCCCCAAAAGAAAGTTCAAGAAAAAAATCTCAGCCAGGGGTTCACTCAAAACAGATATAAGCAATATATCTGAACAAGAATTTAGAAAAGCAGTCAGAAGAATACTGGCTGGGCTTGAAAGATGCATAGAAGAGCCAGAGAAACCCTGGCTATAGAGATCAAAGACCTAAAAACTAGTCAGGCTGAAATAAAAAGTGCTATGACTGAGGTGCAAAACTGACTGGATATAATCACAATGAGGACAGAAGAACCAGAGTATCAACTAGATGAAACAGAAGATAAAATTATGGAAAATAATGAAGTTGAAGAGAAGAGGAAACAAAAACTATGAGATCACAATATAGACGTAGGCAACTTAGGGATTCCATAGAGTGCAACAATATCCACATAATAGGAATCCCAGAAGAAGAGTGGGATACGAGGCAAAAGGTTTATTTGAACAAATTATAGCTGAGAACTTCCTCAATCTGGGAAAGAAAGCAGGCATTCCAGTCCAAGAGGCACCGAGAACACCGCTCAAATTCAACGAAAACAGGTCAACACAGAGGTGCCAGGTGGCTCAGTCAGTTAAGCATCTGCCTTTGCCTTTGTCCTGGGTTGGAGCACCACACTGGGCTCCCTGCTCAGCGGGGAGTCTGCTTCTCCCTCTCGCTGCTGCTCTTCCTCCCCTCCTCCAGCTCATGCTGGCTCTCTCAAATTAAAAAAAAAAAATCTTAAAAAAAAAACAGGTCAACATTGAGACATATCAGAATGAAACTTGCAAAATGCAAAGATAAATAGAATTCTGAAAGTAGCTAGGGACAAAAAGTTCCTAGCTTTAACCTACAAGAGTAGTTACCTTAACCTACAAGGGTAGACACATAAGGTTAGCAGCAGATCTATCCACAGAAACCTGGAAGGTCAGAAAAATGTGGCATGATATCTTCAATGTGCTAAATGAGAAAAATATGCAGTCAAGAACATTTTATTCAAAGAAGTTGTGGTGTGTGTACACACACACACACACACACACACACACACTGGAGTATTATGCAGCCATCAAAAATTGAAATCTTGCCATTTTCAACAACATGGATGGAACTAGAGGGTATTAGCTAAGCGAAATAAGTCAATCAGAGAAAGGCAATTATCATATGATCTTACTCATACATGGAAACTGAGAAAAAAGGCAGAGGATCATAGTGAAGAGAGGGAAAAAATGAAACAGTATGAAACCAGAGAGACAAACCATAAGAGACTCTTAATTATAGGAAACAAACTGAGGGTTCCTAGAGTAGAGGGTGGCAGGGAGGGATGGGGAGGCTGAGTGATGGACACTGGGGAAGGTACGTACTGTCGTGAGCGCTGTGTATTGTGTAAGACTGATGAATCACACACCTGTACCTGTACCCATAATTGATTATTAACATTAATTATGTTAATAATTTAAAAAAACAAATGAGAGCAAGAAAATTGCCACAAGTTTCTATGGAGATACTGCCTATGAGGTTAAAATGAAGGGCTCTTTAAAGTTGTCATCGGGCAGCTTATTTCCTGCCTTTCATAGGTCCCTTTGCACTTGTACATCTGAGGAAGGTGGGTGGGTTGTCTTTTTCATTTTTACTCTATCCATGTTAGAATCTTTTCTACAATTGCTTTACTTTTATCCCACTTTCCCTTTTTAAAGCAGAATTGAACCTACATTTGCTGCATTGTGTAAAGTCTATGAAAATCACTCATCCTTTATAATGATGTTTCTATTGGAGTTCTGAACTTGGGGCTAGGGTGATTGGAACACAGGTGCAATTCCTATGACTGTACCCATCACTTAATTTCCTGTACCAATACTACAACATTAAAAGGCTTTATTATTATATAAATATGTATGTATATTATTGTATATTATATGTTATATATATTATATGTTATATATATAATATATATAGTATATTATATGTATATGTAATATGTATATTAATAATAAATATTATTATTATATAAATATGTATGTATACATATATATGTGTGTGGTGTGTATGTATGTGTATTTCTTTTTTCTATCCAGCGAGGGTACTACCCAGAATAGGACAGATAAAGAATTTCCAAGACAAGCAAAAACTAAAGGAGTTCGTGAACACTAAACCAGTCCTCCAAGAAATATTACAGGGGACCCTTTCAGTGGTAAAGAGAGACCAAAAGCAACAAAGACTAGAAAGGAACAGATAATCTACAGGAACATTTATTTCATAGGTAATACAATGGCACTAAATTCATACCAATCAATAATTACTCTGTAAATTGACTCAATGCTTCAATCAAAAGACAGAGAATATCAAAATGGATAGCCAAAAAAAAAAACAAAAAACAAACCCCAAGACTCATTATATGCTGCTTATAAAAGACTCATTTTAGACCCAAAGACCTCCAGATTGAAAGTGAGGAGCTGGAAAACCATCTATCATGTTAATGGACATCGAAAGAAAGTGGGAGTAGTCATCCTTATATCAGAGAAACTGGATTTTTTAAAATTTAAATTAAATTTAGTTAACATATAGTGTATTATTAGTTTCAGGGGTAGAATTTAGTGATTCATCAGTGGCATGTAACACCCACTGCTCCTTACATCAGTGCCCTTGTAATGCCCATCACCCAATTACTCCATCTCCCCCACAGACAAACTAGATTTTAAACCAAAGACTAGAGTAAGTGATGGGTACTATATCTATGTAGCAAGAATATCTAACAATTGTAAATACTTATGTCCCCAACTTGATAGCAACCAAATATATTAATCAATTAATAATAAACTTAAACTCATGGATAATAATACAATAATAGTAGGGGAATTTAACACCCCACTCACAGCAATGGACAGATCATCTAAGCAGCAGGATCAACAAGGAAACAAAGACTTTGCATGACATGCTGGACCAGGTGGACTTACCCTATATATTCAGAGCATTTCATCCTAAAGCAGCAGAATATACATTCTTTTTGAGTGCACATGGAACATTTGTGACACACTGGGTCACAAATCAGGCCTCAACCAGTGCAAAAAGACTGAGATCGTACCAAGCATATTTTTGGACCACAACCCTATGAAACTTGAAGTCAACCACAAGAAAGAATCTGGCAAGACTATAAATATATGGAGGTTAAAGAACACCTCACTAGGGGTGCCTGGGTGGCATCTTACTAGGGGTGCCTGGTTAAGCATCTGCCTTCAGCTCAGGTCATGATCTCTGGGTCCTGGGATGGAGTCCCACATCTGGCTTCCTGCTCAGCAGTGAGTCTGCTTCTCCTTCTACTTTTCCCCCCTGCTTGTGCATGCTCTGTCTCTCTCTTTCAGATGAATAAATAAAATCTAAAAAAAAGGAACACCCTACTAAAGAATGAATGGGTTAATCAGGAAATTAAAGAAGAAATAAGGAACTACATGGAAGCAAATGAAAATGAAAACACAACATTCTAAGACTTTTGGGAATCAGAAAAGGCAGTCATAAGAGCGAAGTATATGGCAATTCAGGCCTTCCTCGAGAAACAAGAAAAGTCTCAAATGAACAGCCTAATCTTACACCTGAAGAAACTGGAAAAAGAACAGCAAATAAAGCCTAAAACCAGTAGAATAAAGGAAGTAATTATAATTAGAGCAGAAATAATCGATAAAGAAATTTATAAAAAAACAGTAGATCAATGAAACTAGGAATTAGTTCCTTGAAGATATAACAAAATTGAAAAACCCCTACCAAACTTATCAAAAAGAAAAGAGAAAGGACCCAAATAAATAAAATCATGAATGAAAGTGGAGAGATCACAACAAACACCAAAGAAACACAAACAATTATAGGAGACTATTATGAGCAATTATATGCCAACCAAATGGGCAAGCTGGAAGAAATGGACAAATTCCTAGAAACGTACATACTATTAAAACTGAAACAGGAAGAAATAGAAAATTTGAACAGATCAATAACCAGCAAAGAAACTGAATGAGCATCAAAAATCTCCCAAAGGGGGCACCTGGGTGGCTCAGCTGGTTGAGCATCTGACACTTGGTTGTGGTCAGGTCATGATCTCAGAGGCCTGGGATCGAGCCCTGAGTCAGACTCCACATTCAGCAAGGAGCCTGCTTCAGGATTCTCTCTCTCCCTGACTCTCCTCCCGCTTGCTCGCTATCTCTCTCTAAAATAAATAAACTTAAAAAAATTTTTTTTTAAATCTCTCTCTCTCCCCAATAAATAAAGAGTCCAGGGCTAGATGGCTTTCCAGGGGAATTCTACCAACCATTTAAGTCTTTTTTTTTTTAAAGACTTTGTTTATTTGACAAAGAGAGACACAGTGAGAGAGGGAACACAAGCAAGGGGAGTGGGAGAGGGAGAAGCAGGATTTCGCCAAGCAGGGAGCCCATTGTAGGGCTCGATCCCAGGAGCCTGGGATCATGACTTGAGCCAAAGGCAGACACTTAACGACTGAGTCATCCAGGTGCCCCTCTACCAAACATTTAAAGAAGAATTGATGCAACTGGAGGAGATTATGCTGAATGGAACATAAGGAATAGAATGGAGGACATTCAGAGAGGGAAGGGAAAAATGAAGGCGGGGAATTGGAGGAGGGAGATGAACCATGAGAGACTGTGGATTCTGAGAAACAAACAGAGGTTTTAGAGGGCAGGGGGTGGGAAGGATGAGTTAGCCTGGTGATGGGTATTAAGGAGGGCACGTATTATATGGAGCACTGGGTGTTATACGCAAACAATGAATCTTGGAAACTACATCAAAAATTAATGACGTACCGTATGGTGACTAACGTAACATTAAAAAAAAAAGAATTAATACCTACTCTTCTGAAGCTGTTCCAAAAACAGAAATGGAAGGAAAACTTCCAAACTCATTCTATGAGGCCACCATTACCTTGAATCCCAAACCAGACAAAGACCTCACTAAAAAGAATTACAGACCAATAGCTCTGATAAACATGGATGCAAAAATTCTCAACAAGATACTAGCTAATGGAATCCAACAGAATCTTACAGGATTTTAACCATGATCCAGTGTGATTTATCCTTGGGCTGCAGGGGTGGTTCAATATCCACAAATCAATCAATGTGACACAACACCTTAATAAAAGAAGGGATAAGAACCATATGATCCTCTCAATAGATGCAGAAAGAGCATTTGACAAAATACAGCATTCTTTCTTGATAAAAAACCCTCAGGAATGTAGGGACAGAAGGAACATACCTCAACATCATAAAGGCCATATATAGAAGACCCTATTATCATCCTTAATGGGGAAAAACTGACAGTTTTCTCCCTAAAGTCAGGAACATGACAGGGATTTCCACTCTCACCACTGCTGTTCGACATAGTGCTGAAGTCCTAGCCTCAGCAATTTGACAATAAAAAGAAATAAAAGGCAACCAAATTGGCAAGGAAGAAGTCAAACTTTGACTCTTTGCAGATGACATGGTACTCTATGTAGAAAACCCAAAAAATTCCACCAAAAATTGCTAGAACTGATACATGAATTCAGTAGTCATACGATATAAAATCAACATACAGAAATCTGTTGCATTTCTATACACCAATAATGAAGCAGCAGAAAGAGAAATTAAGGAATCAATCCCATTATAATTGCACCAAGAATCATAAGATACCTAGGAATAAACCTAGGCAAAAGATCTGTACACTAAAAAGTGGGGAACACTTATGAAAGAAATTGAAGATGACACAAAGAAATGGAAAAACATTCCATGCTATTGGATTGGAAGAACAAATATTATTAAAATGTCTATACTACCCAAAGCAATCTACACATTCAAAGCAGGCCCTATCAAAATAACACCAACATTTTTCACAGAGCTAGAACAAACAATTCTAAAATTTGTATGGGACTAGAAAAGACTGAACACTGAAAGTAATGTTGAAAAAGAAAAGCAAAGCAGGAAGCATCACAGTTCTGGAATTGAAGCTCTATTACAAAGCTGGAATCATCAAGACAGTATGGTACCAGCACAAAACTAGACAAAGAGATCAATGGAACAGAACAGAGAATCTAGAAATGGACCCTCAACTCTATGGTCAACTAATCTTTGACAAAGTAGAAAAGAATATCCAATGGAAAAAAGACAGTCTCTTCAACATATGGTGTTGGGAAATTTAGACAGCAACATGCAGAAAAATGAAACTGGACCATTTCCTTACACCATACACAAAAAAAATAGGCTCAAAATGGATTAAAGACCTCAATGTGAAACAGGAATCCATCAAAATCCTAGAGGAGAACATAGCCAGCAAACTCTGCAACCTCAGCCCCGGCAACTTCTTACCAGACACATTTCCAAAGGCAAGGGAAACAAAGGTAAAAGTGAACTTTTGGGACTTTAGTAAGCTGAAAGGCTTTTGCACATAGGAAACAGTTGACAAAATAAAAATTGAATAGGAGAAATTACTTACTGAATAGGAGAAAATACTTGCAAATGACATTATGAGATAAAGGGCTAGTATCCAAAATCTATAAAGAACTTATCAAACTCAACACCCAAAGAACAAATAATCCAATCAAGAAATGGGCAAAAGACATGAACAGACATATCCCCAAAGAAGACAATCAAATGGCCAACAAGCATATGAAGAAATGCTCAACATCCCTTGGCATCAGGGAAATACAAATCTAAGCCACCATGAGATACTACCTCACACCAGTCAGAATGGCTAAAATTAACAAGTCAGGAAATGACAGATGTTGGTAAGGATGTAGAGAAAGAAAAACCCTCCTACATTATTGGTGGGAATGCAGCTGTGGCAGTCACTCTGGAAAAC
The DNA here is from genome assembly GCA_004024625.1 of Mellivora capensis. Lineage (NCBI taxonomy): Eukaryota > Metazoa > Chordata > Mammalia > Carnivora > Mustelidae > Mellivora > Mellivora capensis. The sequence continues at coordinate 8,959 of PISX010013693.1, read as the reverse complement.
AGAATGGGTTTCCTCAAGAAGTTGAAGATAGAGCTACTCTATCACCCAGCAATTGTACTACCAGGTATTTACCCCAAAGATACAAATGTAGTGATCCAAAGGGGTAAATGCACCCTAATGTTGATAGCAACAATGTCCACAATAGCCAAACTATGGAAAAAGCCCAGATGTCCATTGACAGATGAATGGATAAAGAAGATGTGGTATGTATATACACACACACAATGGAATACTACTCAGTTATCAAAAAAATGAAATCTTGCCATTTGGAACAACATGGATGGAACTGGAAGGTATTAAATTAACAGAAATAAGTCAGAGAAAGACAATTATCATATGACCTTACTTATATGTGGAATTTAAGAAAAAAGCAGAGGATCATAGGGGAAGAGAGAAAAAATAAAATAAGACAAAATCAGAGAGGGCGACAAATCATAAGAGACTCTTAATCATAGGAAACAAACTGAGGGTTGCTGCAGGGGGGTGGGTGGGATGATGGGGTAACTGAGTGATGGACATTAAGGAGGGCACTTGATGCAATGAGAACTGGCTATTATAGAAGACTGATAAATCACTTACCTCTACATCCAAAACTAATAATACACTATATGTTAATTAACTGAATTTAAATTTAAAAAATAAAAATAAAAAATAAATTTTAAAAAAAGGAAAAGAGGGACGCCTGGGTGGCTCAGTTGGTTAAGCCTCTGTCTTTGGCTCAGATCATGATCTCAGAATCCTGGGATCCTGCCCTGCATCGGCTCTCTGTTCAGCAGGGAGCCTGCTTCCCTCTCTCTACCTACCTCTCTGCCTATTTGCGAACTCTCTCTGTGTCAAATAAATAAAAATCTTTAAAAAAAAAAAAAAGGAAAAGGGGCTTGTTTTTCCAGTAATGCAGGGAAAAGCAGTAACTATTAATAAATAGGTTTGGTGATAATTTTCTGAATATTCCTTTTGCAATAGGAGCTATGTATTTTCTCCCCAAAGCACCCCAAAACTAGCTAGAACAAATTAATTCCCCACTACCCTAATCTCTCTTCTTTCAGTCATACTGTGTGGGTACTGAAGGCCCTGGGCTCTGATCAGTGAACAAAACTGTCCCCTTTAAGCTAGCAAACCCAGGCTGTGGAACTGAAAGCCCTACTCCAGCCCCCATAGCAGAGGCCACAGAGCTGGCATTGTTTCCACTGTCTCAGAAATAAGGAGCCAAAAGCTGACAGCACAAATGAAGCCCCAATATGGAGAGAGAATGAAGGCTCCTAGGCCCCGGGTAGGCTGCAAGCTGGGGACAGGAAAAGGGAACTTCTGAGTCATTCCATCTTTAGAAACAAAGGGGAAACTGGACCTTTTTCTGTTGCTATGGTTCTATAAGGCATTCTACTGCTACTGAGCTCCATGGGGATGTGCAAACACAAAAGGTCTAAAAAAGTCAGAACACTGCCCTGGCTGGAGAGGAGAGTAACAAAGAGGCAGATAGGTCAGCAAATCATTTGTAGGAAGACAATGCTAGGAACCAGCTCTTCACATGGCCGCCAGCCCTACAGAGAACAACACAGTAAGAACCAGAACAGCCACTCCTCACTGGTACAGCTAGGGAATCTTGAGGCCTTTCCCTAGATCTCACATTAAGTGTCAAATTCCATTCCAGATGAGAGGAAGACAAGTGCAAACTTGGCTGTGTAGATCAGTGATGGCCGCAGATATAGAACTTTACACCTTCCAAATGAGACTCAAAGTTCCCAGGGACCAACAGGGCTGACAAGCCAAAAAGAGACCCCTGCACCCAGGGCCACAGCAGTACCATGATGGCAAGCAGACATCACTGTGGGAGGAGCCACAGTGTAGACAGTGAGACGGGGAGACAGAGAATGGTTTAAACAGTGTTCTTCTTCCTGAATCTGTCCATCTCTTCTTTGGCTGTGGTTCCCAAAGGGAGAGCATTTCTGACACAGAGCCAAGGATTAAAAAATGGCCAACATATCTCAACAAGAATGCAGCCAACCTGGGTTCTGGTCCGGATGGAAGTAGATAGAACTTTTTGAGTCTAAATAATTGATAATGTGGTAGTAAAGCTTAAGGAGATTAAGTTATTTTTCATTAAAAAAAGAGGGGGGGACTAAAATTCTAGATGTTTTCAACAAAATAAGTAGCATAATATAGAAGGAAGTGAGTTGTCAGCATTCTGAGTGCCATGTCTTATTCTCATAGTCAAGAGATATGTGGATTTTTGATGACACAGGGGTCGGCTCCCACTTACCCTTGTGTTGTTCAAGGGTCAAAAACTGTATAACTTATGTACTCTACACGGGATAATATTTCAACTAGATCACATTCTACAAATATCTCTTGAGAAACATGATGTAGCTTGCCATCTCGCTAGGACACTAAACAATTTGTTTAAATAGTGACTGAATCGACAAATTCAGTGGGTAAATAAAAAAGGGGAGTTCAGAAAAGTTTGTCCTTTTGCAATCCCTAGAACACTCCCCCTCCTTGTCCCCTGCCAGAGCATGAAGCCATGCGGGCACATGCTGACAAGCTGCTCGGCTTGTGGGCCCAGATCAGGCCCTGTCTTGTCACCAGACTACACCACCCTGTACCCCTGCATCCCCCTGGCCAAAGCCTCATCACCGACCTTCACTGCAGTGCACGCACCTGCTAGGAGAGTGTGTAGCCCTGGGGGAGCACGCGGACACACACAGAGAGTAGGATGGTCTTTGCCAGAGGCTTGGGGGAAGAGGAAACAGGGGAGTTGCTATTCAGTGGATGAAGAGTTTCAGTCGTGGAGAATGAAAAATTCTAGAGATGTGCTGTACAACATTGTGCCTACAGTTAACAAGACTGTATTGTGCACTTAAAAATATTAGGGGAAAGATCTCATATTAAGTATTCTTACCACAACCCAGGAAGGAGGGAAGGAAGCAAAAAGGGAGGGAGGGAGGGAGAAGGGAAGAAATTCGCCACAATCAAATGACCAGCTGTAGAAACAAGGGCTGTATTTATCATGAACAACTACATTTTGTTAGGAGTGTGCATTTGTGGTCATTGTTATAGGATATCAATGAGAAGAGTAAACATCACCCAAGGATTTGACATCTTCTTTCGGCTAAAGAGTTAGTTTGTGTTTTTTAGTACTCAGGATAGTTGTATCATGTGAAATAGAAGTATAGCTTTTTTATTTGGAGATTAAGTATGATTTCAGGGGATGTGTATGGGTGCCAAGTTGATAAGGGGCGGACTGTGAACTGTGATGGTTAGTATTATGTACCAACTCGGCTAGGCTATAACACCCGTTATTTAATCAAATACTAATCTAAACGTTGCTGTAAAGGTGTTTTTGGAGATGTGGCTAACATTGACAATCGGTTGACTTTAGGCTAACACAGTGATTCACTCTGGACACATAAACTCCCAATGAAGTAAATACTCTAACAATTCATTACCCTTAGCAGGTGAAAACATGGGATTCCAGAGATTAACTGATACGCCCAGTATCACATGGTCAGTGAGCCCCACAGTCAGGATTTGAACTGACAGACCGGCTCCAGGGTCTGAGCTCTAACCCACCACACTACGCTGCCTCCAACTGACGTAGGTCTACGTAAACGGATGTGAAACAGTCTCCAAGTTATCCTAGTAATTCCAAAATTGAGGTGCACATCAGGAAGTATACTGTGCTAACACTTACGATCAAAAGCATCTCATTTAGTTTGATCATTATTCTCCCTGAATTTTACAAAGTTAAGGCTGCACTGTCTGTTGGCTTCCAGGGAGGGTTATACATTCTGAAAGCATTGATTCCAAACTCTTTATAGATGGTTGGATGTTTCTCTGGGAACTTTCAAGATTTAATCTAAGCAATCAAAAGTTTTATGAATATTGGGCCTTGAGGTAATTTTTCTTTCTTTTCTTTTTTTTTTTAAAGACTTTATTTGAGAGGGACGCCTGGGTGGCTGAGTTGGTTGAGCGGCTGCCTTCCGCTCAGGTCATGATCCCAGCGTCCTGGGATCGAGTCCCACATCGGGCTCCTTGCTTGGCAGGGAGCCTGCTTCTCCCTCTGCCTCTGTCTGCCTGTGCTTGCTCTCTCTCTCCCTCTCTCTCTGACAAATAAATAAATTAAACAACAACAACAACAACAACAAAAAGACTTTGAGAGAGAGAGAGAGACGGGAGGGTCAGAGGGAGAAGCAGACTCCCTGCTGAGCAGCGAGCACGGTGTGGGACTCGATCCTGGGACTCCAGGATCACAACCTGAGCCAAAGGCAGTTTCTTTTTTTTTTTTCCTTAAAGATTTTTATTTACTTACTTATTTATTTGAGAGTCAGAGATCTCAAGTAGGCAGAGAGGCAGGCAGAGAGAGAGAGGGGAGGAAACAGGCTCCCCACTGAGCAGAGAGCCTGATGCGGGGCTCGATCCCAGGACCCTGGGATGACCTGAGCTGAAGGCAGAGGCTTTAACCCACTGAGCCACCCAGGCGCCCCCCAAAGGCAGTTTCTTAACCAAGTGAGCCATCTAGGCACCCCGAGATAATTTTTCTTTCATTGTGCATGAGATTTGTAGATCCTTTCCACTTAGATATTAGTATATGGAAGTTTCTTCTCTGGGGATATTTGGTTTCTTTAGGAAAAAATCCTATAGTCTTTCTGTTACCTGGCTACTTGGCTACTGACTTTTTTTTTTAAAGATTTTAAAATTATTTTTAAGTAATCTCTACGCCCAACTTGGGGCTGGAACTCACAAACCCAAGATCAAGATCAGTACCTGAGTCAATATTTTAAAAAAAAATGTCCAAGTGAGCTCTGTGTCCAGCATGGTGCTTGAACTCATGACCACAAGATCAAGAGTTGCATAAGCCACTGACTGAGCCAGCCAGGCGCCATTAGATTGACATCTTTTATTGGCTAATCCTTCCAAGGCCTTTCTTTGAAAATTGGTACTTGTTTTTCAAGTCCCTTAGAGTCATTTTAGTGTAGTTTTGGAAGGAGCAGATACAGATCTATCTATCTATCTATCTATCTATCTATCTATATATATCAACCTATCTTATGAGACCAGTATTCCCTCAAAGATGAACTTTTATAAAGAATTTACTTGTGTACTATTAAAATATTGACTCAGATAGGGTGTCTGGGTGGCTCAGTCGGTTAAGTGTCTGGTGATCTCAGCTGAGGTCTTGATCTCAGAGTCATGAGTTCAAGCCCCACACTGGGCTCTGTACTGGGCATAGAGACTACTTAAAAAAAGTTGACTCAGATAATTGGGGATGCCTGGTTGGTAGAGCATGAGTCTCTTGGTCTTGGGGTTGTGAATTCAAGTCCCACAGTGAATATAGAGCTGGCTTAGAAATTTTTTGTTTTGAATAAAAATATTGACTCAGATATTCTCATTCTGTACTCACTACTTACTACTTTTCTGGATATAGCTTTCTTGGATAGTAAGTTTCCTTTAGCTACATCTTTTGTAACTCCCTTTTTTAACTCCCTTTTTTAACCCTTTTGTAACTCCCTTTTATAACTCCCTACATCTTTTGCAATTCCCTTCTCCTGAAGCTAACTTTGTAGAATGCTTCTCAGACTGAAAATCATCTGAGACCATTTCACACAAAATTCCAGAACTTACTTCACTCTTCAGTAATAGAAAGTATCCATTTTCCCACTTCCAACATTGGAACACTACTCTGGACATTTTCACTATGAAGAATGAATTATGAAAAAATACACACTGATCAACAAAGTGGCCACCTCTTAAGAAAAAAAAAAATCCACCTATGACACTCATGCCAGCTGTGCCTGTCCCAAACCACTGCCATGAAGCTGGGATTCCGCATATCATTCAGAGAATGATCACGTCTTCTGTCTGCTCTGCCCTCCAGTTTTCCCTAACATTTTCCCCTTGGTGTTATTTCCTCTCTTCAGTCCTGCCAGGCAATTTAAAGAGAAGACAGCCATGTGCACATCAATTTAAATAATCATGAAAATTTTTTAAGAAAAAAAAATCAAGATGAAGACCATCCATGGCTTTCCAACTTCTAATAATTCTATTCTAATCTGTTCTAAAATCTACCCCCCCCTTTTTTTTTTTTTTTTTACCAAGTCTGTGGTCTTAGGATATTTTAACAGAAGAGTGAGTCTGTATCTCAGGATTGGGTCCCTTATTTCTATCTCAGCTCCAGACAAGTCAGATATAATCATTAACGTGTTGTCACAGGTAAGGTTTTCAGCATTTAAGCACTCCCTAGGTGTGACTACAGATGCCATTATTTGGGTGCCTAAGACATGTTTAAGATTTTATTTATTTGAAAGAAAGAGAGAGGGAGGGCGTACGCACAAGCAGGGGGACTGGCAGAGGGAGAGGCAGGGCTCAATCCCAGGACCCTGGGATCATGACTGAAGGCAGATGCTTGACTGGCTGAACCCCCTAGCAGCCCGTAGATGCAATTATTTGACAAAATAATCGCCCGACATCTGGCCCAATATAGAGAAACAATGGTACAAGCTCTCCCTGGATATATACATCTGTGTAAGCGCATCGGGAGATTCAGTGGTTCTTACACCTGGCCTCTCAAAATTATGCTAGACTCAAAATAAAATGTTTCCTAGAACAATGAAGTTACATTTAAATATAGTATTGGGAAAATAGCTACTAGTAACTCAGATACCAGAGGACCCGGAGCCCTCTTTACCCTGGAAGTAATGAAGAGGCTTTACAGCATCCATGACACCCATCAAAATGTCTACAAAAAAGAAGCAGTGAATACAAGTGAATTCTTCCCAGAAAGAACTATAGCCTCCAAAAGGTTAATCATTCATTAGGGGTAGAAAAAAGGGCAGATACTGGACGAAATTTGCTTCTTCCTACAGCTCCCTAAACCACATGGTTAACCACAAATCACTGAGCCCTGTCCAAACCACATGAAACTAGTGGTTCAGACCAAATTCCATAGAAAATTATTTGAATGTCACTCTGATCTTCTGGACTCTACCCACTTAGAGCCCTAAGTCCTGTCCGCTAACCAATTTCTCCATTCCACCTGGTGTTATAGGCTGTAGTTGGTTAAGCAATTGTAATTTCAGAGGAAGAAATGTCCTTTGTCCTCTGGGAGTACCACTCTTCCAAATGTTCTAGAATCTTCCCTCTTCCCTTTCAGTGGAAACGTTACACCCACACTTACGTTGTTATGTCTTTATTCCCTTCCCATGCAATTTTTCCACTTGACCCAACCACCATTTAAATCTGTCACCCAAATCTTTTCCCACTTCTGTTTAACTTCTCAGAACATGTCCCATTACTGAAATTTTTCCCACCATCGTCTCTTTCCTTCTAAACTGCTCTCTTCAGTTAGGATTCACCAACAAATCCTCTTAACCCTTCCAAAGCCTGCCCATATACCACATTCCTAACTAAATCTGATCTATTCCTTCTTTTTAATTCTTTTTGTCTCCTTTGGCTTCTTTGGACCTGCCCAACTAATTATATTCCTAGGTTCATGAGAACACAGAAAAGGAGAAAATCTTCATGACATTTTGATTCCTCTATCATCAAACGTCTCTGCATTTCCATGGCTGTAATGATTATCCAGACTCTCAGATGCTAGGTCTAGAAATTAGAGCTCTCCAGCAGGGAACCACCACCTCACTGTATTCCCAAACACTTCAGGAAACTCCTGTATAATTTCCCTCAAATATCACCTGCAATCATATCCTTTTTCTTGCTCAAATTTCCATCTAATCAAATTAAAAATTTCTAACTCAGTACTCAGATCACTCCATAAATATCAAACTCCAATTCCATACCTGTCCAAAGCCCAACTTCATTTTTTTAAAGACTGTATTTAGGGGCACCTGGGTGGCTCAGTGGGTTAAAGCCTCTGCCTTCAGCTCAGGTCATGGTCCCAGGGTCCTGGGATCGAGCCCTGCATGGGGCTCTCTGCTCAGCAGGGACCCTCTCTCTCTGCCTGCCTCTCTGCCTACTTGTGATCTCTCTCTCTCTGTCAAATAAATTTTTTAAAAAATTTTAAAAAAGATTGTATTTATTTGAGAGAGAGACAGAGACAGAGAGAGAGAGAGAGAGAGCACGAGCAGGGAGGAGAGGAAGAAGCAGGGAGCCCGACATGGGGCTGCTCCATCCCAGGACCTTGGGATTATGACCTGAGCAGAAGGCTGACACTTAACTGACTGAACCACCCAGGTGCTCCTAAAGCCTTATTTTACTAAACCATTTAAAGCCCTCTACTCCCTCTACCCAGTCTCCTTGCCAATCCACTGTCCAGAGTTGGGCATGTCTTCACCCCATCCTTCATGGCTTGTGTATGCCATCACTTTTTTTTTTTTAAGATTGATTTATTTATTTGGGAGGAAGAAGTGGCAGAGGAGAAAGAAAGAGAATCCTGAGCTGAGCACAGAGCCTCACGTGGGGCTCGATCGCATGGCCCTGAGTTCATGACCTGAGCCAAAACCAAGAGTCCGACGTGTAACCCACTGCACCACCCAGACACCCCTCTGCCACTACTTCTTTTAAGTGCAGTATGATCCCCTATTCAATCGTCAACTACAGCTTCACTTTAAAGCATGGTATTTTGTATGTGCTGCTCTTTAAAAATTACAATTATTTCATCCAATATGTAAGATTATGTATATTCTGCCTTTCTTCAGTTACCCCTTCCCCACTTACCAAACGGGGACGATGTTTTATCACTCGCTACAAGATCGAAAGACCCCATGATGCTTAGTGTAGGTCCCTGCACACCGTCCCTGCTGCTGCAAGTGCTTCTCTAGTAGTGTTTGCCCACTCACCTCAGTGCCACCAGAAGGAACAAAATGATGCACCTCGTAAGCCGATTCGCATTTGTCCTGCTCCATTTTGACCAGAGAGAGTCACAGAAGTTCCAGTGATTGTTCGTGTTCGTGAATTCTTGTATTCCCTTACTCTCTCCAAAACAAAACTATTTATTTTTTTTAAA
>PISX010013692.1:10838-55829 GCA_004024625.1 Mellivora capensis | reverse complement strand
GTGTTATTTGTTATGCTCCACAAATAAGTGAAACCATATGATAATTGACTCTCTCTGCTTGACTTATTTCACTCAGCATAATCTCTTCCAGAAAGGATGAATACCAGACTTTTGTAGCAACATGGACGGGACTGGAAGAGATTATATGGCCGTTTTTAAAAAATCATGTTATATGCTTTCATATTAAGTTGTAAGCATGCTGCATATTCAAGATATAAGTTCCTTCTTAGATAAACGCTTTCCAAATATTTTCTCCTTGTCTGTGTGAGTTGACTCTTCACTATCTCCTACTGGACTTCAGATTGCAGAAGTTTTACATTCTGATGATCAAGAAACTTAAGATGTATGTAGAAAATGCACATTACGAGTGTCATGTATTCTAGTATCCTTTGTAGTTTCATATTAGACTGAATTATGAGCAAAATGTGTATTCCTTAATGTGAATTTTGTTCTGAGCTAAAAGGTAGTGTGCGAGTAGTAGTGAGCTGCTGTTGCTACAGACGTGCTGAAGAGGTTTTAGTCCAGCTTTCTGGCAGCCGTAATTCACCTGTAGAAATGTGTGTCCATCTTACTGAGACTCCTACAATCAAGGAATGGTGGATAAGGGAGATGGAGAAATATTTACAGCCCTTCCAGTATTCTAGTTCTCTCCTTCCTGGCACATGTTAAGATTACACTCCTTCATTCTTCTGAAGCTCTGCCCATGTCATGTGAACAGAAGCACCAACAATATTTTGACGGTTTATCAATGGTGATTGTCATGTATTTTTCCTTTACCTTGCAGGCTAGCAATACTGCAGGGATACATTGTCCTCACAGACTGTGTTCTAGACTGAAGATGACATGGAGCAGAGCCCCCAGTTCATTTTCAATGCACATGACACATGAGTAAGAAAAAAATCCTTTGTTGTTTCAAGAAACTGAAATTGCATCGTTGTTCGTTTCTGCATCATCACCTAGCTTCCTTGACTGGGCGACTGCAAAATATATTAAGCACACATCTCCTGTGGCCATGGATCATATATTTTCTTACTATGAAACCGGTATTTTATCACTATTTTGCAAATAAGAAAACTGACTTTTTATAGGCTATAGTGTCTTGGGCGTTTTAGTAAATTCCCTTAAACCTCATAGTTTAAACCTTTGAATTTTAAGCTCACATCCCACAAAACTCTGCTTTCCAAGCCCATGAGTACTTGTGGAAAAAAAAACAACACCTAGAATCACCATGACTGGAAATTGAAGTGCTATTACTAGATTTTGTTTTGTCTACTTCCATTTCTTAAAATAACATCTCTGTTACAGATTCCTAAATTAATTTGGATCCAGATATTTATAAAATTAGATTTCATATACTAGATTTATGGCCCCCTATCCAGAAAACAGACAAAAAAAACCCAAGAAAATGAAATAAAAGCTGCATTTTCCAGTCTCTTTTTTTAATGAAAAACATATTAGATTTCAATTAAAAACACAGGAAGGCAAGAATCCTATTTGGCAGAGTATTTTACTTGCTGACAAATAAAAATCCATAGAAATGTAAAAGTCAGGGAGGCCTGAACAAGGAATTACACTTGAACTCCAGTTGCATATAGGAAGGAAACCAGAGAGAGAAGGAAATCAAGCACACTTAAACCACTAAGGCAAAGTCTCCACCCCCCCCCCACCAAAGCACAAGTGCAGGATCTCTAACAATATATAGTTATGCCTTGTATTTGATGAAAAAATATGTATTATCAGAGAAAATGCTGTTACCTGTGTCTCAAGATTCTACCATATCAAGAAACAGATTGTAAGATTTGTGCTGTTATTTGGTTGGTTTTGCTTCTTTGTTTTACACAAATTGAAAGGGGAGGCTATGAGGCCATCTGGGAGACACATAGAAATTCAATGACTGAGCTATGTTGGAAAAGAGGAAATTATTCTGTGCATGCATGCATACACATGTTATGTGTGCAAGTGTGTACATGGTTTCTTAGATACGTATTTGCATGCAGAGAGATATGGAAATAGAGAGTGAGCACAGATCTAAAACCACCACTGAAGGTTTTAGATGTGGGCAGGGAGGTGGGAACCATTGCCTTAATCCCATTATTTCCCATTTAAAGAGAATTGTGCAACAGGGAAAGAACATGAGTTGGGAATTAGACTTGCTCATTTTGAATCCTTTTTTGGTCATTTTTAATTCATCTGGCATAGTAGTTTACCTCCTTTGCAAGTTAGTTGTGCAAAATCAAAGGAGTTCATCTTGTAGTATGCCTGGCATAATGCCTGGCACACAATTTACATTTACACATGTTCTTGGGCAACAATGGCTATCATTAAGATGAAAGGACAGTCACACTGAAGTTTCATTTCCTCCCTTGTAAACTAATGACAGACATATTCTCCTGGTTGTAGTGGATACTTTGAGTAATATGTGTAAAATGGCAAACAGCATCAGTGACTTTCCCTTTACAAACACACCACACACACACACACACACACACATACACACATGCACGTTTTACTTTTTTTTCCCCACATAGCTTGATCATTGAATGTATACTTATCTCAGATACCCACATAGCTCCTTCTTCCAATTTATGTAAATCAAATGTTCCTCCTTTCATAAAACAACAAGGTAAAATCCTTTCCAAGGGTTATACTAAACTTTATGTGACAAATAAATAAATTTAAGTCTTTTCTTGGTTTATTGCTAAATTCAGATTTTCTGACAAAAGCAAAAACAATACAAAACACTTAGTAGGCCTTCTTAGAATAACCCTCACATTAAGAGTTTTATACAAATTCAACCGTAGCATTCTGCTCTCCTTCTTTCATTTCATGCTAAACTCTCACCTGAACTTTTAATCCTACCAGTTGTATTTATTTAATACCTTTCTTACACATGAATCACACATTGGACTTCTGAAAGCAAGGCTCTGTTATACTCTACCCTCTGTGCTTGCAAAGCTCTCATGTATTTCTATTGCTTGTTCATTTGTGCCTTATTTCCCTAACTAGGGAAGGAATAAGAAGTGAATGCAGTCACCATTGCATCCTCCAAAGAATAAAGCACAATAATTGACATACCTACATGATAAACATAGGCTTCAGTATAACTTAATTTTATCTTTGGATGGGATTCATATATGTTAATCCATTTAAAGTCCTAATTAAAAAGACATTGTAATCAGAATCAACTAGGTTTTAATCTGAGCTCTGTCACATATTAAATGCATCTGTGAAGAGAGTTGTGGATGACTCAATTTACTGGTCTGTAAAATGTAAAATACTAGTCTTAAGCTCAACAGTCTATTGTGAGAATTAAAGCATGATTTTCTAACATGCCTAACATGCAAAGTGCCATTCAGCAATGTTGATTTTACATTTTACAGATGAAGGAGCAATGCTTAGGTAAAATGATTTCATCAGGGTCACACAGCTTGTTAATTACAAAGTCTGGAGACATAATATCTAATCTCCTTTATAAGATTATATCTTGAGTTTCAATTTATGTAAACCTGTAGCTTTTCCTCATGTGAGAGCCAGTCTCTTTTGTGCTGCCAATTTAAGTTTATAGTCTAACCTAAAGAACTCTTATTTTAAAATTAATTAGTTATTTAACATGTTCCATTTGTAAGATTTAATTAATATCTTAGGTGTCTGGATTTGTGATTTGGGTTACATATCATTGTCATAGAATGACCATATATAACTATGGTCCAAAGCAGGACACTTTTGGTAGTGAAAGTCGGTGAGACTGATACTAAGCCAGATGGAATGCCAGGAAAACTAATGTGAAATGGAACTCTCCTGAGCAAGGTAGAACAATAATTACTCCATTTTCAGGTTCAGAATAAGATCAAGTTGGCAGTCTTAGAAAAAAAATTACTACAACTTTAAATAAGTCTGATAATATCTAAATTGAATGGATGATGTAAGGAAAAGAAATACCTTGGGTTGATAATTAACTCATAGCTATGATTATTAGTCTATGATTATTATTCTGAGTTTTGTGAAATGATAATATTTGATAATATTATCAGAGAATGATGTCTGTGTCAATTAATAAGTAACAAATAGGCAAGCTATTTCTTCAAAATGTACTAATGAAACTTCAAGGTTATAAACTTGGGCAGGTTAATTCTCTGACATCAATATCTGGGGAGTGTGCATATGTAGGTTGGGAAATACTCTGTTTAAGAGATGAGCAGAAGAAACAAACTGAGGGTTGCTGGAAGGGTGGGAGGGTGGCTGGGTTGTGGACACTGGAAGAGTATGTGCTATGGTGAGTGCTGTGAAATGTATAAGCCTGATAATTCACAGACCTGTACCCCTGGGGCAAATAATATATGTTAATAAAAAATTAAAAAAGAGATGAGCAAAAAATTCATCTCAGCTCTTAGTTCCTTTCAAGTTTCCAGATTTTACAATGTTCCTTTAAAATGACTAAATCTCTCTCTCTCTTTTTTTTTTAGTTAGAAAAAAAAAAGCACATACATGCCTCTCAGTGTCTTACTTTTACAGGGCATATGTGACACTGATTTGCCACCGAGAATGAGTTTTCTAGCTTTCTTCTAGTAACCTATGTGGCTATTATTAACTTTGTAAAGGCAAGAAAAAAAACCCACATTTTAAGCATGAAATAATTAAGAGTTAAATCTTTGTGATTTAAAATCACAATGCCTGTAACAATAAAATTAAGGGCAAATAAGGATGACCTAAAATGAATATTGTTTCAATATTATATTAGCAGGTTTAATTAACTAACACACTCAGATACACTATTGCATGATATATATCTTTTCATAGAAATCAGGTGGATATAGTTTTCTGCTTATGTTTCCTCTGAAATGAAGATTGACCCAAAGTCTGTCTTATTCGCTGTCATCTAAGGCCTTAATCTTGAGAGGCACTTACGTATTTGTTGAAAACATGAAAACAAGTTAATGCGGTGAGTAAATTATAGAGCACCATTTGGAATGGCTATAGTTGCAACCCCACTCCCTTTCCTGTATAGAGCTTGGGCAGGAGTGGCTTTGTAAGTCAGACCTGAGTTTGCTCACAGTTTTTATTCTCTTCATGAGCAAGTTATGCCCTGCCCATAGCAACTTATCCCTTAGGTTCTGGGGCATGATCTACTACAGTTGACACTTGTCAATTAAGCATATAATCTGTGTTCTAGACATGTTTAATTGATCCTTGTTGGAGGGAAGGAAAAATTAAATAAATAAAATTAAAACAATAGAAAACAGAAAAGGACAGATTCTTACGTGACAGGACTTTTGTATATTTCACATAATCTTCACAAAATATTATATACTCGTATAATCCCTTATTATATATTAAATATTAATATTATAAATATGTATAATAAATGAATTACTAAAATACTATAGATCCAGTAACTTCCACTTTACACATAAGAAAACTGGGACTCAGAAATAGTAAGTGATGCAATGAGCACTGTGTGTTATACACAATTGATGAATCACCGAAATCTACATCTGAAACTAATAATATACTATATGTTAATTAATTCAATGTAAATTAAAATAAAATAAATATTAAGTGATTTGTCTAAGGTTATATGCAAGTTTACAATATGCAGAAATTTTATCTGTCTCATTCAGAGTCATGTTCTTGTCAAAATGCCACTCTGCTTTTCCTAGAAAAAGGCAAATTGTAAATTAGAAGTTCTGGAAGCTTGGAAAATCAGATGTTAAACTGAAGCAACTAAAAGAACAAATGGAGATTTACTAATCTCTTCCACATGATTCTTCATCTTGTTGCCGACAGTACAGAACTTGGAAGGTCGAGCAAAACCACTCGAAGGAAAAAAAGTCCATATGTAACTTTGGGAAGTAATCTCCGTAATTCTCTTTTGTACACACGCATTTGGCAATGTGTTCATGGACTCAACAACTCTATGTTAAATTTATCAAGTCTTGCCCCAAAAAAAGGAAGGGGAAGAAGAAAAAAAAAAGTAAAGAAAGAAAGAAAGAAAAAAGAAAGAAAGAAAGTGGGAGAAGGAAGGAAGGAAGGAAAAAGGGGGGGTGGGAGGGAGGGGGGAGGGAAGGGAAGGGGAAGGGAGGAAGAAATGTTTCCACTCTGGTATTCCCTGGTTTCCTCCAGAGCTCAGAAGCATTTTTTTTTCCAACATCTTATGATTTTATGCTTTCTGCAAAGATCTATATTCTTTATTCGTTAAGTGTCTAAGAACATTTGCTTATGTAAAGGGAGCCTTAAAGTATTAGATATTAAATGTTTGCCTGCTTTAGAGTAACATGGATCTTTTGGAATAAGTACTATGCCACCAGCAAAAAACATATTGAATAATAAAATGTTCACAGTGCCCAGTATTTTTTATAAGTCTAAATTTATTTATAGATTTTGACTTTCTAATAGTAGTCAGTGCATCTCTGTTTTATGACATGCAAAGGCACCCAGAGGGAGAATTCATTCTAATCATATTTAGCATCTCAGAAATAACCGCACAAACAAATCAGCCAGCCCCTCACATTGTAAACATTGGGTAGACAGATGATTACATTGTTAAGTTATATTACCTTGAAACTAATTCTCACTGGTTGAATAGTTGATTTCTTTTTTACAAACTGCATTTCCTTCAGCGTAAAATACATTTTAAAAATTTACTAACTTGGGGACAATGTTTGAATATCTCTTTTTCTTTTTAGATTATTGATTGACCTATACAATTTGTCTAAGAAAGGACCATATATTTCACAATAAAATTTCAGGTAAGTCCAAAAAAAAAAGTGAATGCATGTAAGAATAGAACAGAACAGAATAAAAATAAGGAAGTAGGAGGAAAAAAATATGTATGTATAAATTAAAACACATATATACATCTTTAGTTACTTGCCATGTAAGAAAAACCCAATGTGTTATATTGCTCCATAGGAAAAGTAGATAACTCAGTCAGTGCCTGTAAATGAAATTCCTCACAATCTTCAGTACTTCATCATTTTTTTGTTAGTTCGTTAGTTTGTACCAAACACCTGCATTATAACCATATTTATAATTCTCAAAATGCATCTTCTTAAACAAGAATCAAAGAGAAATGAAGATGGCATATTAATTAATTTATGTATGTATTTCTACTATGAAATAGTAGGCTAAAGCTATGCCCTTTTATATCTTCTGTTGTTATACCTCCAATACAGTTTCTTGAAAGATCAAGGAGTGGAAACTCTTATTGAACCAACTCTGAAATAGGTAACTATATGAGAGAGATGCTCATTAGAACCAAGGCCTTAGGTAGGGCAATGCAGCCAAATAATGAAAACCTGAAAATGAGGAGGCCAGGAAATGAAGAACTTAATTTCACTCACCACCTGCACTCTAATTGGCTATGTCTCCAAGAGGCTAAACCTAACTAGAAGTTGGATGACCTAAAAGCTTCTGCTATCGTCTATAGAAATCATCCCACCAAGTTACAGGGCAGCATGATCAAGGGCGGAATGTAAATCCAGTGCAATACGGAAATGCAAAGTTAGAAGAAAAGCCAAAACCCTCACCAAGAATTTCTAGTTGGAAGGATTTGTCCTATCAAATGTAATTATTTCTCATAAAGCTACAGTAATTAAGACAGAATAGGAACTGGCATAAATTAGGTAATTAGACCAATGGAACAGAATTGAGAGATTAGAAACAGATTCATTCATAGGTAGCTTTTTAGAGCAGTAAAAATAGGATAATATTTTCAGTAAATGGTGTTGTGAATGCTGGATAGAGTATGGAAAAAATGAAAATTTCATTCAATGCACACTGTAAAAAAACTCGAAAGGCTGAAAAAATAGTCATATCCAGATTGTATGAAGAATATCTGTATATCAATGAGAAAGACAATCTAATTGTAAAGCAGCCAATGAACTTAAAAATATCCTTTATAAAATAGGCTGTTCAATTGGGCAAGCAGTATATGAAAAAAATACTCAAGGATCATTTACCCACAGGAACAGAAAGAATGGAAATTTTAAGCATCCAGATACATGTGGATGATTATATTATGGGAGGAGTCTCATAGTTTTCTTGCAATTACTTCTATTTTCTCATTGAAATAATAAACGAAGTTAATGGCTAAGAGTAAGGATAGTAAGAGGAAGTTCTGGACAGCCCAAAGATATGAGTATTTTCCCAGAAATAAATAACCTATCAAGATCGAAGAGAAAGAGAGAAAATCTGAGTAGATAAGTAACAAGTAAGGTGATTGAATCAGTAACAAAAACTTCCAAAGAAAAGCCCAGAAACAGATCCTTCCATGGATGAATTTTACCAAACATTTAAGGAAGTAAAAGGAATCTGAATCAGAAAGAAAGATGCAAATTGTCTCTGTCTTAGATGACAGGATCTTATATATAGGAGGTCCTAAAAACTCCACAATTAAACTCTTAGAATCAATAAGTAAATTCAGTAAAGTTGTGAGATACAGAATCAGCATGCATAAATCAGTTATATTTATAGACAGTAACAAACTATCTGAAAAAGATATAATAAAAATAATATCACTCACTATAGCATCAAAAACAATAAAGTACTTAGAAGCAAATCTAATTGGTGGTTGCCAGGAGTGAGAATGAGGAAAAAAATGGTTTAATGTGGTCAAAGGGTTTAAAATTCCAGTTATAAGAGGAATAAGTTCTGGGAATCTAAGACACAGCATGATGACTATAGTTAACGATACTGTACTGTATCCTTGAAAGATGCTAGGAGAGTGGATCTCAAAAGTTGTCAACACATACATGCTCACTGGAAAGGTTAAATATGTGAGATATCAGGGGGCTTAACTATCCTTACTGTGGTAATCGTTTGCAATATATACATATATAAAATCATCACTTGGACAGTGGCACACTTTACATTTATACAATGTTATATGTTAGCTCTATCTCAATGAAGCTGGAAAAAAAATGAAAAGAAAGCACTCAGATTTTGAGAAGGCTAAAGATGTGGTTTCTTCAAGGGAAAGCAATGTCAAGTTTCAGGACACACATAAGGACATGTGAGTGTGATTCGGGGAAGGTAATGGTGAAACGATAAGTGGTGGCAGCATCAAGACAGAATTTTAAGCCAGAGCCAGAAGGATTTTCCACTGCATTGAAAGTGTCCCTGAATGAAATAGTAATCCTAGGTGATTACATCAATTTTAGCTCAAGCCTCTGAATTAATACTGTTATTGACTGAGATTAGAAAGGCTGAGAGAATAAGAGAGGGAGATAGAAATAAAGATTTGAGTGTATGGACTTTTAGGTGCCTATTTGCAGGAAGTTGTTGAAAAGCAAATCAGTGCAAAAGGTCAAGAAAGTAGTTGGTGGCATCAGCATATACACAGAGTATATTTTTACCTTGTTTTTATTCTGAAATATACTTACATAAAATGACATAAAAGCAATATGCAAACTTAAACAGATATCAGTAAAGCATATACCCATTTGCCATCCTTCAGAAAAAGAAATGGAGCCAAATTGTCAGAACCCTAGAACTCCCCCATTCTTTTTTTTTTTAAGATTTTATTTATTTATTTGACAGACAGAGATCACAAGTGGGCAGAGAGGCAGGCAGAGAGAGAGGGGGAAGCAGGCTCCCCACCGAGCAGAGAGCCTGATGCGGAATTCCCCCATTCTTGACACCCTTACCTAACTTAACCTCTCTCTCACCACAACTAGAAGAAAACAATTCCTGAAATATCAATGCTTCCTAAACAACATAAGTCAATTTTCTTTGATTTTGAAATTTACATGAATGGAATAATATTGTACATATGCAATTTATTTTCTTTCTGTTGCTCAGTATTAGTCTAGCCAAGACACTTAGGTGATAGAAGGCATCCAAATGGGAAAGGACAAAATAAAATTATCTTTTTGTAAATAACACGGTCTCATATATAGAAATTGTTAAAGTCTCTTTCTTGGTTTCTCTCTCTCTCTTTTCCCTTTGCTCATTTGTTTTGTTTCTTAAATTCCACATATGAGTGAAATCATATGGTATTTGTCTTTCTCTGACTGACTTAGTTTGCTTAACAAAATACAATCCAGTTTCATCCATGTCATTGTAAATTAAAAGATTTCATTCTTTTTTATGGTTGAGTAATATTCCATTGAGTAATATTTCATTATGGTTGAGTAATAGTCCATTCCATACATACACTACTTCTTTATTCATTCATCCATCCATGGACACAGGCTGTTTCCATAATTTGGCTCTTGTAGGTAATGCTTCTAAAAACATCAGGGTGCATGTATCCCTTTGAATTAGTATTTTTTGTATTCTTTGGGTAAATACCTAGCAGTGTAATTACTGGATCATAGGGTGGTTCTTTTTTAACTTTTTAAGGAACGTTCATGTTTCCCAGAGTGGTTGCACCAGTTTGCATTCCCACCAACAGTGCAAGATGGTTCTCCTTTCTCTACATCCTTGCCAACACTTGTTGTTCCTTGTGTTGTTGATTTTAGCCATTTTGACAGGTGTGAAGTGGTATCTCATTGTAGTTTTGATTTGCATTTCCTTGATTATGAGTGATGTTGAACATCTTCATATGTCTATTGGCGATCTGGATGTCTTCTTTGGAGAACTATCTATTCGTGTTGCCTGCCCATATTGTAATTTGATTATTTGCTTTTGGGGTGTTGAGTTTTATAAGGTCTTTTTTATTTTGAATTTCATCTATATTTTCAAGTCAAGTTCAAAGTATTCATAACACAGTGGTTTTAATTTGCAAATCCTTTTGTCAATATCCTGTTTTTTTCATTCCTGGCATTGTTTATTTCTGCTTTAGTTCTTCCTTATAGAACAAACTTGAAATTTAACATGCCTTTAAAATTTATCTACTTTAGGCTTTGTTGATTTACTCCATTGTATTTGTTTTCCATGCCGTTAATTTATATTTTTAACTTTATTAATCTTTTATGTATAGTTTGTGTTTGTACCGCAGTTCTTTTTAAAGCTTTTAGAAATGGATTTTTAGCTTATTAATTTCAATACTATTTTTCCAATAAATATATATAAGCCTAATTATTTCCTCTAACTACTTTTAGTTTTATCATATAAGTTCTTTTCACAATATTTTTATCATCCTCTTAAACATATTTCCAAAATTTATCTTTGACACATCATTTATTTAGAATTTTATTTTAAAATGTCCAAATATATGAATCTTCTTAGTTATTTTTTCGTTTATTTCTATGTTAATTGCATCATGATCAGATATGTTCTGTATGATTTAAAGTAGTTGAAATTTATTGAGACGTGCCTGTGACAGTGCAGCAGTTTTTGTAAATGTTTAGTATGTGCTTGAAAATCATGTATTTTCTACATATTTTTGATAAGCAAGAGCAAACAGGAACACAGCACCCACTATACCTCTTTTGGGCAGTAAGTATTTAGATAGAGAAGCAAGAGATAGCAAATATTCATATTGATCACCAGATTCAAGAGGCAGTTCACAGAGATCTACCAAGGCCATATGTCAGATTACAGGAAAGGAAATTTATATTATATTTGTATTCATTTTATATTTAATTATGTAGGGGTTTTAGGATGCATGACTGATAAATAATCAAGACATGGGCCCCAGTTGGTAGACCTTTAGTATAAGACAGCTAACCTTGGCTCCCAGTTCTGTGTTGCCACTTAAGCATTCATGGTTACGTGATCCGTGACATGATCAGGAACCTGGAGTTTAAGCCTTGCTTTTATAAATTTGTGATATTTTGGCTCATTCTGTCATTGAAAGGATTTTTTTTTAAAGATTTTATTAATTTATTTATTTGAGAGAGAGAGAAAGAGAGTGCAAGCATGAAATAGGGGAGGGGCAGAGGGAGAGAGAGATTCCCTGCTGAGTGTGGAGCTGACATGAAGCTTGATCCCAAAACCCTGAGATCATGACCTGAACCAAAGTCAGATGCTTAACCAACTGAACACCCAGGAGCCCCCTGAAAGGAATTAAATGAACTCCTTCTCTATGGTAGTAGATTTGTCTATTTTCCCTTGCAGTTTTGTTAAGTATTGGACTAAATTTTTCTGATTGTATGATTAAGTACATAGAAATTATTTTTTTTAATTTTTGTATTAACTAAATTTTTATTAAAAAGGGATACTTTTATGTTTAGTGTTACTTTTTCACCTTAAAGTCTATTCTATTTGAGTTAATAAAGTTATATAGGTTTCTCCTGGATCGTATTTGCATGATTTACCTTTTCTCAACATCTTTCTTTCAAACCCTTAGTATATTTTTTTAGATATATCTCTTTTAGAGAGCACATGGATGACATTTTGAAAATCTGATCTTTTTTATTTACTACATAACGTGCATTTACAGTTGATCCTAAAACAATATGGGTTTGAATCGCATGGGTCGACTTATATGTGGATTTTTTACAGTACAATACTATAAATATATTGTCTCTTTCCTATGATTTTCTTAATAGTGTTTTCTTTTCTTCTAGATTACTTTATTGTAAGACTATAGTATATAACACATAAAAATACATATGTGTTGGGGTGCCTGGGTGGCTCAGTGGGTTGAGGCCTCTGCCTTCGGCTCAGGTCATGATCCCAGGGTCCTGGGATTGAGTCCCGTATTGGGCTCTCTGCTTGGTGGGGAGCCTGCTTCCTCCTCTCTCTCTCTGCCTCCCTCTCTCTCTGCTTGTGATCTCTGTCTGTCAAATAAATAAATTAAAAAAAATACATATGTGTTAACAGATTATTTATGTTCTTGGTAATGATTCAAATCAATAATAGGCTATGAGTAGTTAAGTTTTGGAGGATTAAAAAATTATTCACAGACTTTTGACTGTGCACGATGTTATTGTCCCCAATCCCTGCATGATTCAATGTCACCTGTAATGTCACTATTGACTAATACAAACAATAAGCATAATATTTTATAACATTTGTTCTATTTGTTTCAAATTTTCCATGTTTTCAGTTTTCTTTGTTGACTTCTTTTTGTATTAAATGTTTTACCACTCTTTTTCCCCTCTACTAATTTGGAGATTGCATACCGTGTATTTTTAGTGGTTGTCTTAGAATATTCAACACACATACTTAAATTACCTGTGTCAGGTTTAGCCAATACTTTAAACATATTCCAAACAGATCAGGGATTTTAAACAATTTTATTTTTCTCACTCCCAGCATTATGTTATTATCCCCATGGTATTTTGATTATTTTATTTAACTCTTTTGAAACATTCCATGTGACATTATATTTACTGTTTTATCCACTCAACATTTATTAAGACTTAATCATAAGTTTACCTTTCCCCCCAATTGTTATATTTACCTCATGCATTTTGCATTGGGAATCACAATCCTTCTGCTTAAAATATCTTATTGAGAATCTCCTTTAATGATCTGAATTTCTCACATTCTTTCATTTTGTTGGTTGAAAAATGTCTTTTTTTAATTTTTTTAAAGATTTTATTTATTTATTTGATGGATAGAAATCACAAGCAGACAGAGAGGCAGGCAGAGAGAGAGAGAGGAGGAAGCAGGCTCCCTGCTGAGCTGAGAGCTACATTTGGGGCTCCCTCCCAGGACCCTGGGATCATGACCTGAGCCAAAGGCAGAGGGTTTAACCCACTGAGCCACCCAGGCGCCCCCCAAAAAAGTCTTTAATTTGTCACTTATCATAAAGATAGTTTTCCCTGGACATAAAATCTTATGTTTTTTAATCTCAGCCCCTTTTACAATTTTTTTCTGTCTTTACTGTTTATCTTTTTCTCCCCCAGATGTGCCTCATTGTAGTTTTCTCTATATCTCTCCAGGTTGGAGCATGTTGTGCTAATTGAAATTTTAAATTAATTTCTTGTATTACTTACAGAAGTTTTCCCCCCATTATATAGTCAGATATTGTCTCAATCCAGGTCCTTCTCAACTCCGGTCATTTTACACTTCCTACTCCATGTTTTTTAATCTTCATCTCAACTTTTTATCTCTGTGCTTCATTCTGGAAGATTCTTCTGAGCATTCTTCTTGAGCATTATCTATTCTGCTGTTTAACCTACCCACTGAGTTTTAAATATTAGTATTTGTGTTTTACAAAGATCAATTGTATTTTTGTTTTCAAATTTACCTTGTCAGAGTTTATATTTTCCTGCTTCCTGGGGAAATTATCAAGATAGACTTTTTTTTTTTTTTCATTTCTCTAAACACAGTAAGCATGACTGTTGTATAACCCATGTGTCTGCAATCCTCATTCTACTATATGGTTGTCTGTCTGTGTTAATTTGTTCTTATTCTCTCTCATAGGTTTTTTTCCTATGTCTGCCTAGACTTTTTCCCCATGTGTCCTTGTTACCAAAAGATTATTAGTGTGGGTTGAGGCCTAAGATGAAAATCCTTCCTTTAAAAAAGTCCAAAACCTACAAAATATCTGAGGCCCCTGAAATGAAGTTGACAATTTGAGTTATTCTCCTAAGAAGTATCTGGTAGGACTACTACTTGAAGTATTTTGAACTAAATACATGGATTGAGTTTTTGGACTTGCTTTTTTAGATTTCTGTTTTAGATTTCGTTTTAGATTTTAGATTTCTATTGTTTTTCTTTTTGGAGCACGTAGGGTCAGATTGCAGTTATAACATCTCAGAATGGCCATTTCCCTCTTAGTGGATTCTGGGCCACAGTATGTAGGCTTTCTAATCCTTACAATGTGGTGGAGGAAAGGTTATGTGCATTCATCTTTTCCCTTATATTACAGTCTTTTTGTGTCTTCAGCCTCCTGTAGATACGTCTCCAGGTAGCTAACTTCCTTGGCCTGAGGGGTTTAATTTCTGATTCTCATAAGGTTTGTGATATTATTAACAAAGTTCATGTCTGTTAGATCAACAAATGTCCTCAGAGCAAAATTACTCATGGCTTCTCACTCTGAATTCCAATTTTCCCATTAACTCTGAACAAATTAACTAAACTATCTTTTAATTATTTGATGCTTTAAGTATATATGTATGTATGTATATATATATATATATATATATATATAAATTCTTTGTGTGTGCACACACAAAGAATCAGGTTGCTTTTGACTGAGATTGAGTGCAAATAACCTGGCCTATATTAGTTTAAGATATAATTTTAGGAACAGTATTATGACATAACTTATCTCAATTAATCTCATTATCACTTATCTCAATTAATCTCATTATCACAAGCTAATTTCAGATTAGAACTATTAGATCTTACTTATTTTTTTTTCTCTTAAGGGGCATAATATTATGCCATTTGTATTATCAGTGTTTGTTCAATTGGTGGAATGTCAATGGCCCAAAACTACCACTATTTGGAAAAAATAAACAAACAAATGAAAAAATTCTAAGTATTTTATTTTAAGCAAATAGGAAATCAAAACCACAGCTGCAGAATATATAGAACCTAAATTATAACATTGTATATTACAAATTATAGAAGTGTTCATAATAACAGTAAACCCCCTCCAATAAATTACTATTAACTTAATTTTTTTATAATTAGGAGACTTCCAATTCTGGGTATATTCACTGGATGTACTTTCTCTCTTCCCCCCTTTAAGTACAACAAAAAAACATGATATTATATATAAAACAAATAAGTGTAGAGAAGGCTGATTGTCTAGAGATCTTGGGAGCCAAGTAACCACATAACAGTGAGTTTTCTTATTCATCTTATATATCCCACACTGGACACTTACATATCCCTCATTGTAAGCCCAATGACACAGAGGACAAAGGAAAAGAAAAAAGAAAAAAAAAAAAGGAAGCCTCCCCCTCAAAGTCTGTTCTCTATACCCAAAAGACCAGAAAGGGGAAGAAAACTTTTAGATGATGGGCATTCTACTCCAGTCAAATTCTATACACATACATTCACACATACAAAAATGGCCTCCACCCCTACTCATATTAGTTAAGTCAAGTGGAGAGCCTAGATTCCCATTCTTGCCAAGTCATAATAAGACACCTTTCTCACCAGTGTCTGTGGAAACCAGGTGGGAAGACTTGCTTCCTCTCCAAATGGCAGTACCAATGCCTTTCCATGTCCTTGTAGGGGTGGTTCCAAAGGAAACCTACTGGTGATTGAGGACTTTCACCACCACTCAGAAATGAGATCAGCCACTCTACGTTATCACTAGAGATCATGTGGGGATTATGTATGTCCATCTCCACACAGAACTAGTGAGATCACCTTCATCTCCACTGTGGTGGTGTGAGATCAGGTCTGAGAAAAATAAGGATTTATACCACCTATCAGTGGTAACAAGGCCACATCTCAGTAGTAGTTAGGAAAATAACTTTTTGGGCAGTAACAAAGAGTCTCTGGGCTTCCAAGCCATGATGCAGTCATAGTGAGATGCCTGAACCCCTGCTCTTCATAAGAAATAGTAAGGAAACCACTTCCTGATGTCAAAGGAAACTAATTATAGAATCTGGAAATTCACCACTCCTCTGGAAACAATGAGATAGAAGCTCTCCTAAACATATTTGAATGTTGACAGAAGACTCTTCCTAAAACACAATATTTTAAAAGATTCAATCTTAAACAATAATCCCACTATTGTCCAAGCTTTAATAAAATATCACATATTATACCAAGAACAAGGAAGTTCTTAAACTGAATGAGAAAAGAGAAATTTAAAATTCTTTCATTGAGATGACATATACACTAGGTTTATCTGACAATATTTTAAGTAGCTATCATCAAATGTTGTAGTGAGATGCTCCAAACATGTTTGAAACAAATGAAAATGTTTAAAGTGCCAGCAAATAAATAGAAGTCTTCATGAAATTCATATAGGATATATAACTGGAAGTTTTAGTATTAAAAGTTAAAATAACCAAAATTAAAAAGCTAAATTGGCTTGACAGCAAATTGGAAAGCACAGAGGAAAGACTCAGTGAACTTGAAGATAGAACAATGGAAATTACACATTCTGAAATACAAGGAGAAAATATACTGGAACAAATTAGCAAACCCTCAGGGACCTATGAAACTATAAGAGAAGAATTTTACTCAGAGTCCTAGAAGTAAAAAAAAAAAAGAAAGGGGGCAAGTTTATACAAGAACCTAAAGAAATCATGGCTGAAAACTTCCTCCATATGGCAAAAAGCAGAAACATTTGGATACAAGGAGTTGCTGAAATTCTAAAACATAATAAGCCAAAAGAAATATATATCATGGCATTTCCTCGTCAAATTTACAAAAACTGAAGGCAAAAATAAAGTTTGAAAACAGTGAGATAAATAACACATTAGTATAGGAGAATCTATTTGAATGGCAGCAGATTTTTAAAAAGAAACTGTGGTAGTTGGGAGGTGAAGTGGAACATTCTTCAACTTAAACAATGAAAGAAAAGAACTGTCAATGCCCAATTCTATATTCAGTGGAAAACACCCTCAAGTGTCAAGACATCTAACAAAGCCATTGTAAGGTGAAAAAAGCTTTCTCCCCAACATAGATATGCCCTAATCCTTCAATCTTAACTGTTAACCTGTCAATCTGTCAATCTTACCTTCTTTGGAAAAAGCCTCTTTCCAGATGTGATAAATGAATGGATTGTAAGAAGAAAAGATTAACCTGGGTTATGTTATTTGGGTGGTTGATAAATGCCACCACAAGTGTCTTATTGAGGCAGGCACAGACAGTGTTGACATGGTGTAACTGGGACAGTGTAACTACAGAAACAGAGAGTAGAGTAACACAACTATAGGTCAAAGAGTGTTGGCAGCCACCAGAATGTAGAAGAGGCAAGTAACGGATTCTCCTCTAAAGACATATAGACATATAGAACAATGGTGTATAATTAAGTGTTCATACAAACATGCTAAGACCATTCAGTGAAGAAGGGCAGTCTATTCAACAAATGGTGCTGGGACAATTGAATATCCATATGCACAAGAATGAAGTTGGAACTTCTCTCATACCATATAGAAACAAACAACTCAACATGCATCAACAACCTCAATACAAGAGCTAAATCTAGGAAACTGTTAGAAGACAGTATAAGAATGCATCTTCATGGGACGCCTGGGTGGCTCAGTTGGTTAAGCAGCTGCCTTCGGCTCAGGTCATGATCCCAGCATCCTGGGATTGAGTCCCACATCAGGCTCCTTGCTCGGCAGGGAGCCTGCTTCTCCCTCTGCCTCTGCCTGCCACTGTCTGCCTGTGCTCGCTCCCTCTCTCTCTGACAAATAAATAAATAAAATCTTAAAAAAAAAAAAGAATGCATCTTCATGATCTCATATTTGGAAATGGAATTTTAAACCTGACCAAAAGCATGAACAATAAAATAAAAAAAAACAAAAGATAAATTAGACTTCATGAAATTTAAAAACTTATGGGGTCACCTGGGTGGCTCAGTGGGTTAAAGCCTCTGCTTTTGGCTCAGGTCATGATCCCAGGGTCCTGGGATCGAGCCCCACATTGGGCTCTCTGATCTACAGAGAGCCTGCTTCCTCCTCTCTCTCCCTGCCTGCCTCTCTTGCCTACTTGTAATTTCTATCTGTCAAATAAATAAATAAAATCTTAAAAAAAAAAGAAATTTAAAAACTTATGTGCATCAGAGGACTTTTCAAGAAAGTGAAAAGTCAGGGGATGCCTGGGTGGCTCAGTTGGTTAAGTGGCTGCCTTCGGCTCATGTCATGATCCTGGCATCTTGGGATCGAGTCCCTCATCGGGCTCCTTGCTCGGCAGGGAGTCTGCTTCTCCCTCTGCCTCTGCCTGCCACTCTGTCTGCCTGTGCTCACTCACTCTCTCTCCCTCTCTTTCTGACAAATAAATAAATTTTTTTAAAAATTAAAAAAAAAAAAGAAAGTGAAAAGTCAGCTTAAAAAGTTGGAGAAGATAATTTGCAAATCATGTATTTGACAAACATCTTACTCTGGACTGAGTGTTGTGTTCCAGTGGCAATTACATGGTATTTGCAGGTACAGCTTTTAGGAGATGTTTAGGTGTAAATGAGCCCATGAAGATGGGTGGAATCCTGTGACAGGATTAGTGTCCTTATCAAAAGAGGAAGAGACTAGAACCATCTTCCTTCTTCATGTGAAAATACAGAAAGGCAGCCATCTGCAAACCAGAAAAAGGGCCCTTACCAGACACAGGTGCCTTAGATTTGGACATCTTAGCTTCTAGAATTTTGAAAAATAAATGCGTGTTGTTTAAGTCATGCAGTCTGTAGCATTTTGTGATAGCCCAAACTGACTAAGACAGCTCTAGTACCTAGAATACAGAGAGAAATTTTATAGCCCAACAAGAAAAAAGAAAATTAAGAAATTGAACGATTATCACAGGACTTAAATAAGACATTTCTCCAAAGAAGATATAAAAATGGCCAACAAGCCCATGCAAAGATGTTCAGCATTATTAGTACAGAAATTCAAGTGAAATCACAATATGTTAACACTTCATGCCCACCAGAGTAATTATAATAAATATTAAAAAAATAAATACAGAAAAAAAATTTTGTTAGAACCTGGAAAAATTGGATTGGAACCCTGTCCACTGCTGATAGGTTTATTAGTTAATTCAGCTGCTCTTGTAAATAGTTTGATGGTTCCTCAGAAAGTTAGACACAGAATTAATATGTCCTAGCAATTCCATCCCTATGTAACCATTGGTATGTAACCAAAGAAATTCAAAAAATTTATGCAAATAAATATAGGTACACATGTGTTCATAGCAGTACTATTCATAATAGCTAAAAAGTGAAAATGGCCCAAATGAACATACATTTTATTAATGTATCAACCAATCATACTGTATTCATACAGTGAGATAATATTTAGCCATGGAAAGTAATAAAGTATTGATGCATGCAACAACATGATTGAATCTTGAAAACACACTAAGTGAATAAAGCCAGACACAAAAGGTCACATATAGCATAATTCCATTTTTATGAAATATTCAGAGTAAGTAAATCTGTAGAGATATAATACACATTGGTAGTTGCCAGATGCTGGGGAGAGGGCAGAATGATGAGCACGTGTTTGCTGACTGTGGTGTTTCCTTTCAGTGTGATAAAATATCTGATAAATATAGCTGATGGTTACACAACATTGTAAATGTACTCAAGGCCACTGAATTGCTCACTTTACAATGCTTAATTTTATGTTATATATATTTCGAATTAATAATTTCTTAAAGTTTTAAATGGAACCTACCATGGAAAGGCATTTCTTGTACAGTTTAATTATTTGAGGAGAGAGATCCTCTGAATAGATTGTAAAAAATAAATAAATAAATAAATAAATAAATAAAAATAAGAAAACTGCAAACCAATCTAACTTATGAATACTAATACAATAAAAGTAAATCCAGAACTACCCTATAGAGTCCAGCTGTATATTAAAAACATATTAGTCTATTACTAAATGAGATTATTTTGAGAAATTTCTGAAAATATAGGAAACTTCTTAAAAATAAGCAGTTTAACACACACCAAAATGCAACAATATACCTAATCATGAGAAGTAAAAAATAATTGTATTAATGATTTAGAATGAGAATATATTTTCTCCATCAACACAATAAGACAAGAAAATAAAATGAAAGTTTATTTACAGAACAGGAAAACAAGAACAACAATCTTATTTCTTTTCTGGTAATGTAATAATGCAGAAAAAGCTAATAAACCGGTTGAAAATTATTATAAGAAATAAGATATATTATTAAAAGGCCAGGTTCATTGGGATGGCCATATTTTATGCAAAGATTTTCTTTATATTAAGTACTGAAAGAAGATAAACCTTACAGTCCATCAAAACATATCTGTGGGAAGGATTTAATTCTAAATCTGGTAGTTGTTAATTTTTGGCCACATGATAGTTAACATTTTTCCTACATTATAACTTACAAAATTGAGACTTAAAAATATTATATAAAGTTTATAAATCTATAATGTTTCAAAACCAGTATTTATATCATCTTTCTGAAACCATCATGGGATATAATTACTAATCTAACCTTTAGCAAGAAATAAAGAGGACTGAAAAAAAATAGGTATTGACTCCTGTGTGCCTAGGTAATTTTGAGAGAAAATAAACCTTTGGAACCCTACAGGAAAAAAAAATTCACATTAACGGTGGTGTTTAGTCACCAAATTCTTCCTTCCCTTTGTTCCTTTGTTCCTTCATTCCTTCCTTCCTTCTTCCCTCCCTCCATCTCTCCAATCTTCTTTTCCTTTCATCCTCCCATTTCCTCCCTTCTCTCTTCCCTCCTCTCTCTCTTTCTCTCACTCTATTATCTTTATCTCTCTGTCTCTCTTCCTTTATTTTTGGTGAGGGAGGAGTTATTCAGAAGAACTGTTCTAGTCTAGGGTGATGAGTACTAGTACTACAATATACAGAGCCTAAACTTGTGCAAAATATATAGAGGTTACCAAGAAAGAATGATAGCAATTTGGACAAATGTAAAGAAAAATGACAGTGGATTGTTTATTAAAGCCAAAAAAAAAAAAGGGAAGAAACTGAAAATTCAAAGCACAAGCACTTTCTGAGACTGAAGAAATGACAAGAATGTTATCCTAAAGTGTGCTAAATGGCTTAAAGGTCCAAGAGCCAAGTTTAATGGTGCAGGCAAGTCATGTCTTTAATATTCATACTTTTTTTTTACAGTTGCTGTGTTATGAGACTGTACTTCAGTGAGGCCAGGTGTAGAAAACTTGTGAAATAAAGCAATTCGTCAAAATATGGAAAAGAGCCACTAAAAAAGTGTAATTACCTAAATACTTGAAGTGACATCATCTTTGCTACATCAGTATTGTTCAAGGAGATGAAAATGGCCTTAAGTGAGTTCTACAAAATCTGTGACAAAGAGAAAATTCAGGCTATAATGCATTTTATTGTAATCAACTGACCTCATCAAAATTAAATTAAATAAGCCAATAAAAGAAGAATTTTTGCCATGTCACTTAGCAGAACTGAATTCTAAAAGAAGGTAATTGGACATTTCTGCCAAATATATAGCCAAAGTATTATTTTTTAATTAAAATAAATATGTTTTTGTGATGAAGAGGTTTTGCATTTATCTTTCTACATCTATAGTCTCGGAAGTGGAGCAAGAGTGGTTTACTTGCCATCATGAAAGATAAAGACATTAGCATATTAGCATTCCTTGTTCCCTAACCCCCCACATCTGTTGGTTTCATGGGCATCCAATGACATTATTTTTTCCCCAAAGGATTAATTTTTAAATTATTTTTATGACATACAGCTCTTATTTTAAGAATTATAATGTGTATTACATATTATAATGTATATATCATAATGTATCATAAATATAAGCTCAATTTCATTTTGAAACGTACAACATATTCTCTGTAAGTAATTTCACATGCAAATTCCTGTTTCCTCTAAGTAATTTTCATGATCAAGCTTGAAGTGCTTGTTTTTTGTGGGTTTTTTTTTTTTCATTTTTCTCCATTAAAAACCAATGGTAATAAAGAGGAGAGGGAAGAGGGTGGAAGAGTAGGGTCTCCACATTTGATCTGGTCCCTTGAATTCAGCTAGTTTTCTATCAAATCATTCTGAACACCCGTGAATTCAAACTGAGTTCTAAAAAAAAAAAAATTGTTATAATTCTACAAATAGAAAATTAAGGGGTGCCTGGGAGGCTCAGTCATTAAGTAAGCATCTGTCTTTGGCTCAGATCATAATCCCAGTGTTTTGGGATCAAGCCCCACATCAGGCTCCCTGTTCAGTGGGAAACCTGTTTCTCCCTCTCCCACTTCCCCTACTTGTGTTCCATCTTCTGCTGTGTCTCTCTCTGTCAAATAAATAAATAAAATCTTAAACAAAGAATAGAAAATCAACAATCTTTTTTGGAAGCACAAAAAGCCTTCATGGAATAAAAGCCACATAGAGCAACCTGAAGTAGCTTACCCTGAGCCTGGCCCCATGGCAAAGCATAGTGTAACTCCACTCAGGCATAAACACCTAAAAATCAGTGCAACACGCACCTCCACCAGAACACCAGCAGGAACGTCAAGGGAATACCAAGTTTATGGATCATTCAGAACTGAAAAACTCCTGTGCTAGGGGAAAATAGGTTATAGAATTTGAGGGGTTTTTGTTGTTGTTGTTGTTGTTGTTGTTGTTTTCTCATGGGTCTTTAGTCTTTCAGTTTAAAATTTTCTTTTTCTTTTTTTCCTTTTCAACAAGTTTCTTATTTTATCAATTCTTTGTTTTTTAAGTCTTTTTTAAAAAATTTCACTTTTACATTTACATTATGTGGCTATATTCATTTTTGGCTTCTTTTCAAGTATTCAATTTTATTTTTATATAGATACATGTTTTTCATTCTTTGCAATTTTGGGATTTAGTGTCTTCTAACAAGCAGACCAAAATACATCCAAGACCAACTGAATCACCCTGTCTTGTCCACCTTTGAGATTATATTCTCCTCCCCCTCTTTTGTTCTTTTCTTTTTTTGGTTTCTGACCTTTTTGGACTTGTCTAGTATGTATTTTGTTGGGGTTATGGTTGATATTTTTTTTAAATTTTGCTCTCTCATTTATCTTTTCTTCTCTGAAAAATATTACTAGAATTAGAAATTAACAACAAAAGAAAGAAGCAGGGATAATGCTCTCTCATATATATAATCAATGTGGATATAAATAAAAGATCAGAACTAGAATTCAGAAAAATGATTATAAAGTTACTAGCTGGGCTTCAAAAAAAGCATAAGACACTAGAGAATCTCTTACTGCAGAAATAAAGTCTAATCAGTCCAAAATTAAAAATGTTTTAACTAAGATACAGTCTAAAATAAATTCTTTAACAGCAGCATTAAATGAGACAAAAGAGAATCAGTCACCAGAAGACAAAATGATGGGAAGGAAAGAAGCTGAGAAAAAGAGAGACAAACAACAAATGGACCATGAGGAGGGATTTTGAGCAGTCACAATACCATAGAGCAAAGCAATACTAGAATTATTGGGGACCCAAAGAAAGAAGAAAGAGGGCCAGAATGTATATTTGAGCAAAACATAGGTGATAACTATCCTAACCTGGTGATGGAAACAGGAATTCAAGTTCAGGAGGTACAAAGTTACCCCCTCAAAATGAATAAAAATAGATTGACACCTGGACATATAATAGGGAAGCTTGCAAATTTCAAAGATAAAGAAAAAATCTTGAAAGCACCTAAAGACAAGAGGTCCTTAACATACAAGGCTAAGAACGTTAGACTGGCAGAAGACCTATCCACAGAGACTTGGCAAGCCAGAAAGTACTGACATGATATATTCAGGGCACTAAATGAGGAAAACATGCAGCCAAGAATATTTTATCCAGCAAGGCTGTCATTCAGAATGGAAGGAGAGACAAAGAACTTTCAGGACAAACAGGAACTTAAAAATAAATACATAAATAAATAAATAAGATACCTAGGAATGAACTTATCCAAAAAGGCAAATGATCTGTACTCCACAAACAACAAAATTCATGAAAGAAATTGTGTAGAAGAATGAAACCATTTTCTTACATTATATACTCAAAATAGATGAAAGACTTAAATGTGAGATAGGAATCCGTCAGAATCCTAGAGAAGCAAAGAGTCAGCAACCTCTGTGACCTTGGCAATGGCAACTTCTTGCTAAACATATCTCCAAAGGCAAGGGAAACAAAATAAAAAGTGAACTACTGGAACTTCATCAAGATAAAAAGCTTTTGCACAGCAAAGGAAACAGTCAACAAAACTAAAAGGCAACCTTCAGAGTGGGACAAAATATTTGCAAATGTCATATCAGATAAAGGGCTAGTATTTAAGATCTATGAAGAATTTATGAAACTCAACATCCCAAACCAAACAATCCATCAAGAAATGGGCAGAAGACATGACCAGACATATCTCCAAAGAAGACATACAAATGGACAACAGACACATGAAAAAGTGCTCAACATCATATGGTATCAGAGAAATACAAATGAAAACCACAACCTCACATCAGTCAGAATGTCAAAAATTAACAAGTCAGGAAACAACAAATGCTGACAAGGATGTGGAGAAAGGGGAATCCTCTTACACTGTCAGTGGAAATGCAAGCCAGTGTAGCCACTCTGGAAAACAGCATGGAGGTTCTTCAAGAAGCTAAAGATAGAACTGCCCTATGACCCAGCAATTATGCTACTAGGTATTTACCCCAAAGATACAAATGTAGTGATGTGAATAGGCATCTGCACCCCAATGTTTATAGCAGCAATGTCCACAATAGCCAAACTGTGGAAAGAGCTGAGATGACCATTAACAGATGAATAGATAAGAAGATGTGAGATTATAAATATATATTTAATGCTATATTATTGTATTATCATACACACACACACACACACACATTACTCAGCCATCAGAAAGGATGAATGCTTACCACTTACATCGATGTGAGAGGAACTGGAGCATATTATTTTGAGCATTATAAGTCAATCTGAGAAGGACAATTATCATATGGTTTCTCTCATATATGAAATATAAGAAATGGCAAAGGATCATAGGGGAAGGGAGGGAAAACTAATGGGAAGTCATCGGAGAGGGAGAAAAAGCATGAAATACTCTTAATTACAGAAAACAAACTGAGGGTTGCTGGAGGGGTGGTGGGTGGGGATGGGGTACCTGGGTGATGGGCATTAAGGAGGGCACATGATACAAAGAGTACTGGGTGTGATATGCAACTGATGATTTATTGAACACTACATCTGAAACTAATGAGATACTATATATGTTAGCTAATTGAATTTAAATTTATTTATTTATTTTTAAAGATTTTATTTATTTATTTGACAGATGGAGATCACAAGTAGGCAGAGAAGCAGGCAGAGAGGAGGAAGCAGCCTCCCGGCCGAGCAGAGAGCCCAATGTGGGGCTCGATCCCAGGACCCCGGAATCATGACCCAAGCCGAAGGCAGAGGCCTCAACCCACTGAGCCACCCAGGCACCCCTGAATTTAAATTTTAAAAATGGTAATAAAACTATTGGATCTGTTCATATTTGAGATTGTCTTTGCTTGGGATTCCCATGTGTACACCAACTTTAATGTCTGTGGGAATCTCAGTTCAACACAGATATCTCTTCAAAGTTGTACATTCTATCCTAGTTCTTACTGAATATGATGTAATTGAATAAATTGTAACTTCATACATGCTACTCCTACTTATCCTAGAAAATTACTAGACAGTGTTTATGAACAAATTGTTAGCACATGAATTTTTTCTCCTATTTATTTGGGAAAATTGCTTTGTGTATTATTATGTACTCTGTTGGAGAATCTCAAACTTCATAAATTTAACTTTCTATTGCTTGTTTTCTTTGAGATACTTTCTTTGAGATCACTAGTGCTGATACCATATTAAATTCTGTGATCATATTGTATGAATATGTGAATTGTTCTATTTGCCACATAGATATTTTTAGACTTATTTATTTATTTTAGAGAGGGTGAGACCACACACAAAGTGGGGAAAGGGCAGAGGAAGAAAATCTTCAAGCAGATTCCTGGGGCTACACTGAGCCAGATGGGTTCAATCCAAATACCCCGAGATCATGACCTGAGCTGAACCCAAGTATCAGACGCTTAATCAA
This sequence comes from Mellivora capensis, assembly GCA_004024625.1. Taxonomy (NCBI): domain Eukaryota; kingdom Metazoa; phylum Chordata; class Mammalia; order Carnivora; family Mustelidae; genus Mellivora; species Mellivora capensis. The sequence goes on along the minus strand of PISX010013692.1, from coordinate 29,276 downwards.
CTAAACCACCCAGGTGATCCTCAAATAGATACATTTTCAGCTACATTGTTAACATCGTAACTTTTCTCTATTATTTCACAGTGTTAACACTTTCATTATTTTCCCTTAGAGAGTACCATTCTTTCTGCTTGAAGTTATGTTCTTTTCTAGAACTAAATTGCCCCAAACTCTGTATGGTTCTCTGGAAAAATACACATTAAAAAAAATTCTTATTTGAGGTGATTTTTACAGCCCCTTTGGATTATTTATATTTGTTCATCTCTGAGTAGAAACATATGTAACCAAGTCTACTTTTTCTTTGAAAAGATTTTCCTTGACAACTTTGTTTACTATATCACTTTAGTCACCTGGTGAGAATAAAGGTAAAGGGCAAGTGCCTCAGATTTCTGTTACATAGGGCAACTCTATCACTCGTACTGCCAGTAGCCTAGCATTTCTGTAGCTTGCCATAACAGAAGTTTGTTTCCTGACCACAGAGCAATCCAGTGTTGGTGTTCCTAGTCTGAGGTAACTAAGGAATCTTGGCCTCTTCTATCTTCCAGCTTTTTTGTTTTCAACCAGCTAGCAGCAGAAGAGGATATGGAGAAAATGCCCTGGTGGAGAGTAACCCTCTTTGTATTTGCTAGCATCTAATTGGCTAACCTACCCCGTTAGTCACACTTAGAAATAGAGAAAAGGGGCTGGTAAATGTTCTTTACCATTTGGTAAATCTTTGGTTTTGGCTGGTAAATCTTCACAACATCTTTCTGGGCAGCTTCTTTATATGTCTATATACCAATATAATGGAAGGGAGGAGTATACACGTTAATGGACGGTTTCTACCTCTGTGTATTCCATCCCTCTGACCATTATCAGTGAATACCCTTCTTAAATGTGGTACATATTCATACCTCTCCAAGGAAGACAAGCTAAAGCCTGGTCCAGTCACAAGAGCCAGCTCAGAGTCAGACTCTCTGGGTGATGTGCTGTCCTCCCATTCAGTTCTGGATGTGGCTTGACATGTCATTTTATCCCTCACTATCAAGGTAGGAAGGAGACAAGATGAACTACAATAAAAACCCCCATTCAAAGAAGGAAAGAATGTGTTCATAGTGAGATAAATTACACGCTTGGCAGGTGTTATGAAGACCTCTGCCCTGGCAATGGGGACAGTTCCTTGTTTGGATGATGCTTCTCTCCCTGAGAATAACTATTTTGCCCAGGTTTCTCCAAATCCCCTTGGCACTGACTTCTGCGTTGAAATTTCTTGTCTTTCCTGTAGCACTTTCCAAGGTGGTCACTGGGGAGTATGCATTCTTGGAGTACATACAGCCTCCTCCTTGTGACAGTTATTATGCAACTGTTTTCAGCTCCAAACATGCCCTTCTACCTTCTGCATCGTGATACTGATGCTGGCAATTTGCAAGCTAGAGTTCTGCTTTGCCAACTGGCTCCCTGTTCATTTCTGCCAATAGGGGCTCTGAAGGAAAGCTGTGAGGGAGAAGTACCAAGAAGAAACGTGTTCTTTCCTGTCTGAACCCTAGGAGTGTTTCTTCACAACATCTGTAGCAGTTCCTTCTTCTAGCTGAATCCCTACAGTTTGGCACTTGTCTAACACTTGCAGATATAGCTAGGTTGCACATTCCTCAGAGACACAAACATCAGCCCAGCAGTTTCTCGACCTCACAGGTATGGAACCCCTCCTTGAAATATCTATGATTTAATGATTTCAAGCCCTTTACTTTGTTCCTCCAACTCTAGGGATAATAGCTACATTCTGAAGTGACTGCCTCTAAAAATATCTTAGTCTTGTCTCTTTTTAGCCTTTTTAGTTATCCAGTCAATTTTATATCTGATGTGCAACTCTTTATATTACATTATCTTTGTTAAGATAGCCCTCATGATTTCAGCCTGCTGACTAGACAGTCGCTGATGTAGACATGGGTACCAGAACAGGTACTAAGAAGTAGAAACCTGAAGATAGGGTTTGAGCATATTAGTTATGTTGTATCCTTGGTTTTGAACACAGCATTGGCTCCTTGCCAATGGGTAATGGGATTTTCACTAATCCATGGAATATCATGGGACCAGGATTAACCAAAATTTTACCCACAGTTATTATGATAAATGAGAACTAAAGAAATTCCTTTGGGTGACCAAGGGGTTTCTGTTATTTCCCCATGGCATTTATGTTGATTACAATACTATGGTATGGGAGAGATTTTTATGATTATTGTGGGGCATCTAGAGAGATTACAAACTAAGGTCGTTAGACTCAAGTCACAGAGAATGAGAGTGCTTCTAAGGAAACCTTAAATACTCTTTTTTTTTTTTAGAGCCACAGAAATAGTATTTCTGAGACTAAAACCAAAATTTAATTGTGTGGGTTATAGAATTACAATATAATCTGAATTCACAGCCTCACCAATTTTTAATGTAGAAATTAGAGCGTGTCTGGAACTTAGAACAGGGACTTATGGTTCCATTCAGATGAAGTTAAGAATTTTGGATGTCCAAGTCGCTGTAAGTTTCCATTGACACAGAAGCACCTTTCTCTACCAAGTCTGAGAAAAATAACCTTTGTTTCTTTAAAACCTTATAGTAGCTTTAGATCTTGATGAAGTCCCAAAAGTTCATTTTCACTTTTGTTTCCTTTGCCTTTGGAGACATATCTTGAAAGAAGTTGCTGTGGCTGATGTTGAAGAGGTTACTGCCTATGTTCTCCTCTAGAATTCTGATGGATTCCTAATCTCTGATGGAGATCTTTTATCCATTTTGAGTTTATCTTTGTGTACGGTGTAAGAGAATGGTCTGTTTCATTCTTCTACATGTAGCTGTCCAATTTTCCCAACATCATTTATTGAAGAGACTGTCTTTTTTCCACTGTATATTTTTTCCTGCTTTGTTGAAGATTATTTGACCATAGAGTTGAGGGTCCATAGCTGGGCTCTCTACTCTGTTCCACTGGTCTATGTGTCTGTTTTGATGCCAGTACCATGCTGTCTTGGTGATCACAGTTTTGTAGTAAAGCTTGAAATCAGGTAACGTGATGCCGCCAGTTTTATTTTTGTTTTTGAACATTTCCTTAGCAATTTGGGGTCTCTTCTGATTCCATACAAATTTTAGGATTATTTGCTCCAGCTCTTTGAAAAATACCAGTGGAATTTGATCGGAATGGCATTAAAAGTATAGATTGCTCTAGGCAGTATAGACATTTTAACAATATTTATTCCTCCAATCTAAGAGCATGGAGTGGTCTTCCATCTTTTTGTGTCTTCTTCAATTTCTTTCATGAGTGTTCTGTAGTTCCTCGACTACAGATCCTTTACCTCTTTGGTTAGGTTTATTCCCAGGTATCTTATGGTTCTTGGTGCTATAGTAAATGGAATCGATTCTCTAATTTCCCTTTCTGTTTTTCATTGTTAGTGTATAAGAAAGCCACTGATTTCTGTACATTGACTTTGTATCCTGCCATGTTACTGAATTGCTGTATGAGTTCTAGTAGTTTGGGGGTGGAGTCTTTTGGGGTTTCCTTATAAAGAATCATGTCATCTGTGAAGAGAGAGAGTTTGACTTCTTCATTGCCAATTTGGATACCTTTTATTTCTCTTTGTTGTCTGATTGCTGTTGCTAGGACTTCTAATACTATGTTGAACAAGAGTGGTAACATTGGGCATCCTTGTCGTATCCCTGATCTCAACGGGAAGGCTGTGAGCTTCTTCCCATTGAAGACGATGTTTGCTGTGGGTCTTTCATAGATAGATTTTATGAAGTTCAGAAATGTTCCCTCTATCCCTATACTTTGAAAAGTTTTAATCAGGAACAGATGAAGGATTTTGTCAAATGCTTTTTCTGCATCAATTGAGAGGACCATGTGGTTCTTTTCTCTTTTCTTATTGATTTGTTCTATCACATTGATTGACTTGCGAACGTTGAACCATCCTTGTAACCCAGGGATGAATCCCACCTGGTCATGTTGGATGATCTTTTTAATGTGATGTTGGATCCTGTTTGCTAGAATCTTGATGAGAATCTTAGCATCCATATTCATCACTGATATTGGTCTGAAATTCTCCTTTTTGGTGTGGTCTTTGCCTGGATTGGGGATCAGGGTAATGCTGGCTTCATAAAAAGAGTCTGGAAGTTTTCCTTCTGCTTCAATTTTTTGAAACAGCTTCAGGAGAATAGGTGTTATTTCTTCTTTGAAAGTTTGGTAGAAATTCCCTAGGGAATTCGTCAGGTCCTGGGCTCTAGTTTTTGGGAGGTTTTTGATCAGTGCTTCAATCTCGGTACTAGATATTGGCTATTCAGGTTGTCAATTTCTTCCTGGTTCAATTTTGGGAGTTTATAGTTTTCCAGGAATGTATCCATTTCATCTAGGTTGCTTAACTTATTCGCATATAGCTGTTGATAATAACTTCTGATGATTGTTTCTACTTCCTTGGTGTTAGTTGTGATCTCTCCCTTTTCATTCATAATTTCATTAATTTGAGACATCTCTCTTTTCTTTTGGATTCTGATCAAAATTCCACCGGTATTTTTCAAAGATCTGGAGCAAATAATCCTAAAATTTGTATGGAATCAGAAGAGACCCCAAATTGCTAAGGAAATGTTCAAAAACAAAAATAAAACTGGCGGCATCACGTTACCTGATTTCAAGCTTTACTACAAAACTGTGATCACCAAGACAGCATGGTACTGGCATCAAAACAGACACATAGACCAGTGGAACAGAGTAGAGAGCCCAGCTATGGGCCCTCAACTCTATGTTCAAATAATCTTCAACAAAGCAGGAAAAATATACAGTGGAAGAAAAACAGTCTCTTCAATAAATGGTGTTGGGAAAATTGGACAGCTACATGTAGAAGAATGAAACTTGACCATTCTCTTACACCGTACACAAAGATAAACTCAAAATGGATAAAAGATCTCCATCAGAGATCAGGAATCCATCAGAATTCTAGAGGAGAACATAGGCAGTAACCTCTTCAACATCAGCCACAGCAACTTCTTTTAAGATATGTCTCCAAAGGCAAAGGAAACAAAAGTGAAAATGAACTTTTGGGACTTCATCTAGATCAAAAGCTTCTGCACAGCAAAGGAAACAGTCAACACAACAAAGAGGCAACCCACGGAATGGGAGAAGATATTTGCAAATGACAGTACAGACAAAAGGTTGATATCCAGAATCTATAAAGAACTTCTCAAAGTCAACACACACAAAACAGATAATCATATCAAAAAATGGGCAGAAGATATGAACAGACACTTCTCCAATGAAGACATACAAATAGCTATCAGACACATGAAAAAATGTTAATCATCACTGGCCATGAAGGAGATTCAAATTAAAACCACATTGAGATAGCACCTTACACCCGTTAGAATGGCCACAATTAGCAAGACAAGAAACAATGTGTGTTGGAGAGGATGTGGAGAAAGGGGAACCCTCTTACACTGTTGGTGGTGCAGCCACTTTGGAGAACAGTGTGGAGCCACTTTACAAAGTTGGTGCAGCCACTTTGGAGAACAGTGTGGAAATTCCTTAAGAAATTGAAAATAGAGCTTCCCTATGACCCTGCAATTGCACTACTGGGTATTTACTTCAAAGATACAGATGTGGTGAAAAGAAGGGTCATCTGTACCCCTACGTTTATAGCAGCAATGGCCACGGTTACCAAACTGTGGAAAGAACCAAGATGCCCTTCAAGGATGAATGGATAAGGAAGATGCGGTCCATATACACTATGGAGTATTACGCATCCATCAGAAAGGATGAATACCCAACTTTTATAGCAACATGGACAGGACTGAAAGAGATTATGCTGAGTGAAATAAGTCAAGCAGAGAGAATCAATTATCATATGGTTTCACCTATTTGTGGAGCATAACAAATAACATGGAGGACATGGGGAGATGTGGAGGAGAAGGGAATTGAGGGAAATTGGAAGGGGAGGTGAACCATGAGAGACTAAGGACTCTGAAAAACAACCTGAGGGGTTTTGAAGGGGTGGGGGGTGGGAGGTTAGGGGAGCCAGGTGGTGGGTATTAAGGAAGGCACGTATTGCATGGAGCACTGGGAGTGGTGCAAAAACAATGAATACTGTTACGCTGAAAAGAAATTAAAAAAAAAGAAATAGCAATAAGGATACTAATAAAAAAATTATAGTAAATTTATCTAGGGCAGATGCTTTATATAGAGATACAAATTATCCCCAAGAGCCCACCCCAACCAATCTTTGCTGCCATTGGCCCCACAATTATGGCACTATATTGGCATGTTCCAGGAGTCAATTACAAATCTGATCCAGTAAGGAGTAATTTATAGCTCCAATGTATTGGGAGATTTTATTGATTTAATTGAGCAGAAACTTGAAGAATATTCATTGTCATTAAAAAATGTGAGAATAAGGATTAGAGAATATAACACTGGATCAAATGTTTTGCTTTGCTGTTGTTGTTTATTTGTTTTGGATTTAGTTTTCAGTTTTTATATGTGTACACTTGCTAGAGATTCTATGAATGTGTCCTCCATTTCATTTGGTTAATTGACTAAACTTGGCTTAGCAATGAATGTTATTCAATGAGGTTAATATGTCAGAATTTCCTTTGGAAATATTAAGGAAGATATCTAACAGCTTATGGAGATAGAAATGTAAAGAGGACTTATCATATGCATTCCCTTACCTCACTTCCCAAATGAGCTAAGAGACCACTCTCCTCAGTAAGGCATTGAAAATTCTACTAATTAGGGGAAAGCTCTATGGTGTTCTGTCTTGGCCAGGAATAATGATGGCAAAGGCCAGTCATTGTCTGAATCCACTGGGAATTATAAAATCCCAGAGTAGCAGAAGCCAAATGATAATGTTTGATTATTAAAGATGAGGCAGGTACATTTATCTGAATGGTCAGCAGGTGCCAAGTAGTTATCTGAATGTTTAACTGAAGAATATCCATCAGTAGTTCACTTATAACAGTGTTCCTAAGAATGAAATAGATGGGTGCTATCTTCTGTAACAGGAAAAAAATTCCGTCTGGTGGCCAGAAACATGAACTGATCACCACAATGAAGAGTCATACCTTTTCACCCTATTTTCAAATCTAACCTAGTTTGCAGTTTTCATGATTGAAAGACAGGCTGATTTCCCTTGAGTAAAACCTCTGGAGTTCTGTCACTGTAAATCATCCTCTAAGCCTTCTTCTGAGAAATTATAACTAATTACTCGAGTAACTGTGTCTTGGGAAAAGGGATATGTAAATTTTTCTGAGATTACTAGACACTAGATTTATGTCACTAATCCCTGGGTGGTGAATCCTAGCCACTCTGGTTTAAATGTTTGTTTTATGGTGGAGTTTTGACCAAATTCAAGTAAGAGTGTACCATATACCTAGTAAGTCTACATATCCCTCCTGTGGTTATTTCCCTACTTACTGAATATATACTTGGAATGGCCATTCTTAGAAGACGGTAGAATGCTCTCATTAAATCACAGGATTTTCTACCAGGCTCCTGTTCTTTTTGGTAAACTAGCTCTTTCAGGAAGAATATAGGCTTCTGATATATTTGCATCCTATCTGTTCAATATCCCAGGAACCACATTAAAAATTGTCACTGAGATCTAAACAAATGTTTTTGTGCTTCCTAGCCTTATTTATGCTGCTGAAACAAGTTAAGACATGCTATCATAGGATCATCTAAAAGACATAGGCTATAATGAGGAGGCAATGCCCTTAATTGAAACTGGCCTTCCAAGTTATAGTGGGAAAATATTTTACCAAATATTATGCCTATTTATTATCAGAGGCTTCTAACTTTAATATCACGAATTTTTTTTTCTTCTGCCTGAGGAGAGGATATGAAGTGCAGGGACTGTGGGACATAGACTTCCTTTATTTAGGGTTTCTGGATATGCTGCCATTTTCTGGGTTAGGAGCTAGAAAAAAGTGTGTAGTGTCTAAAAACCAAAGAAAGCTGGGGTGTCTGAGTGGCTCAATTGGTTAAGCAACTTCTTACAGCTCAGGTCATGTTCCTAGGGTCCTGGGATCAAGTCCTGCTTTGGGCTCCCTACTCAGCAGGAGTCTGCTTCTCCCATTCCCACTCTTCCTGAATAATATACTCCTTCTTACGAAGAAGAATTATATTCCTAATAAAGTGTTGGTCCTATTTTTCTTATATTTGGTCACATATTCAAATTCCTGGGGGTTTGTTGTTTTAATAGTCAGTTTAATTATTGCATTATCACCAGAATTGCATTATCACTAGAATTAATTATTGCATTATCACTAGAAATTATTTACTTATTTTAATTATTAAGTTAATTCAATGAAAATCTAATTGTGGGACAGACATGTGTTAATTGTTGTTAAATTTGTATAAAGAAGAAAAATAATCCTCAATGATCTTATAATACAGAAGGATCTACTATTAATTTTAGGGGCATGTCTTTATAAGTTCATTTTCTGTACAAGTTTAATATATTTTAATTTATGCTAAAATAAAGTTTATCCTTTTAAAAGTGGGATATAATATTAAATCCTTTTAAACATAGATTGTAATGTTTGCATAGCACTTATTAATATTAATATGTCTTGTTTGAAGTAGTCACTCAACTATACTTAAAATTTGTATTGGATCTGATATTTCTCTATTTATTTTTAAAGATTTTATTTATTTATTTGACAGAGATCACAAGTAGGCAGAGAGGCAGGCAGAGAGACAGGAAAGGAAGCAGGCTCCCTGCTGAGCAGAGAGCCCGATTCGAGGCTCGATCCCAGGACTCTGGGATCATGACTTGAGCCAAAGGCAGAGGCTTTAACCCACTGAGCCACCCAGGTGCCGCCTGATATTTCTCTATTATGCCTAACATTGTGATAGGCAGTTTTACAAATAAAGCAAAAACAAAGAATGCTTCCCCTAAATTTAAATGATCTAAAAATAGATTTTCAAAGGTAAAATTTCAAAATTAAAATTATGAAATGTTTAGGTCTTGATATATATTGACAATTACTGACAATTATTTTCTAAAATAATTTTTCAACTTGAGCTGCCTGGGTGGCTCAGTTGGTTAAGCATCCAGTTCTTGATTTGGGCTAAGGTCATGATCTCAGGGTCATTGGATAAAGCTCTGCATAGGGCTCTGCACTTAGCAGGGAGTTTGCTTGAAATTCTTTCACTTTCCCTCAGCCCGTTCTTTCCCTCCTGCCATGCACTCTCTCTCTCTCCCAAATAAACATATAAATCCTTTAAAAATGCTAATGATAATTTTTCATCTTAACAAGAATTGTGACATCATTTTAATGAAATCATCACCAACACCAACACACGCTTTAAATGTCCACCTACTTGAACTGATATTGTCAACTTTGTAATACATTTTGCACCCAATATCATCCTAAACATCTGCTGTTAGAAATTTCTATCATGTGACATTGCAATTATCTGTCTCTGGAAGTCTCCATCTGTCCCCATTTCTTTGGGAGATTATCTCATATCTTTTCTTTAATATTGATTTTTTTTATTTTTTCCCTGAGAAATAACTAGAAAAATAAAACTAGTACTTTTGACATTAGGTATACTTGATTTTATCATATGTAAAGAGTATTCTGATAGTCTTAATATTTATAGATGACTATACTTATTATATGAAATCCTATGTAAGAATAAAAGAATTAGCTGTGTCCTGAAAAAATATATATATACATATAGGACTCATAGTAATGACACTGGGTTTGGTGGGCAACCATGTGTCAAATACCTGGTAGAAATTACCATATTCAAGTTTTAAGGTAACTTTGACATAGTGTTAACTTGGGTACTGCATATGCTGTTTTCACACAGATACCAACAACATTCAGTGAACTCAACATGATGTAGTAGTCATCAGCTTCCTACCCAACATCCACAGCTGGCTCACATTCCTGCCACTGACTCACTGTGAATTAACTCTTTTAACCCTCAGTGACTCTCAGCCAGGGAATGATGCCACCTTTTTTAGGAAATAATTTCTGCTGAATCATGTCATCCCACCTACACAAAACAAACAAAACAAAACAAAAAACAAACTCTTATGATTCTATCAGCTGGCTAGATGGATCTTCTGTAGGTTCATCCTGATTTACTCTGCCCCTACTGGAGGGTCAGTTTGGAAAGATGACTTCATTCACATATCCAAAAATTGCCACTGGCTGTTGGCCAGAGAGTCTTGGTTTCTCCTTCATATGGCCTCCCAGACTCAATAGGTTACACTGACTTTTGTCTATGAAGGTTTTAAGACACCATTCCAAGAAATTGAGAATAGAAGATGCAAGGCCAGTTAAGGTCTATTCTCAGAAACTAATATCACTTTTGTTAAATTGTGTTGGTGAGTCAAGGTAAATCACAAAGCCAGCCCAAAATCCAATCCTTCACCTAAGGATTAGAGAAGGGACAAAGTCACATTGAAATAGCCAAGCATATCTGATTGGAAAGAATTTGTGGCCATATTTTGCAATCCATTTTTTACCTTCTCTGACCACAATTATTTACATTTCTCTTTCATTAAATCTTCACTCACAAGATACATAAGTTTCATCCAATTATGGTATAGGGTTCAAAAATCCAGTATTTCATTATCTGAATCTGGCTTATCTACAGATGAGGCTTCTTGGGTATAGCTCCACTTGATCTAGAAACCTGTAAACTAAGAAAACAAGTTATCTACCTCACCTCCTTCCAAATACACAATGATGGGATGGGGCAGGATAGACATTCACATTCAAAAAAGAAGAGTAAGTGAACATAGTAATCACCAACTTATAGCAATTTGGAAATTCTTCAGACACATATTGCCAGTTCTTTACTCTGAGAGCATGGTATGATTCTTGATAAAGATTTTTTTTTTCCTCAAGGAGTACTTTTCTAGTGCATTTTTCCAAATATCTCTTGCCTCTTCCCTCTTGAATCATCAAAGAGAGGGTTTTTTTTAACATGAAAATTGTTTAAATTTTTTACTGCATTATTCTCTCAGCCTACTTTCTGATCATACAAATTTGGTGGAAAAGGTCTCCTTTTATTTTGAACTATCTCTGTTTATTTCAACATAAACTGACACTGTTTTCCATGATAAAACTCTATTTTGAAGTATGTGGGTTTCCTAGAAATCTGATTGTCATTTCCTCATGCCTCGACAGACACATCGATAATTGTTTTGAAAACAATCATTCTACTTTGGGTCATGTGTGATGTTGCTGTGGGGTTACACACTATGTTCCTATTTTTATATACACTTTTTTAGCTGTAAAGATTTAATATGCATTTCTTAAATTTTTTGGAGTGCCTCGTAAAGAGTTTTCTGCTTTGTTTTCAATTTTTCATTTTTGCTTCAGGGTTAATTCTTATTTTGGGATTCTCTTCTGGGCTGACATGAGATGAGAAACAGCTTTATTTCCAATTCAAACATATGCTGGATCTTCTCAATTTTTTTTCTATATTCTGCTTGAGAACTAAACATTTCTTTCATACGTTCATTTCTGTTTCACATGCCTTAGAATAGAAACCCAAAAATATTCAGCCACCACTTTCAATAGTGTGCCTGGAAATCTCAATAGCCAGTTTCAGATATTCGCTAATTACATGTCCAGTATTCTACAGTATCATAGAATACAATTCACCAATTGTTCTGCCACTACTGAACAGCAGTTTCCCTTCTTCCAGCCTCAGAAAACAAGTTTCTCACCACTTTTCCAGCCTTGATGCACTTTCTCTTCCCACAGCCAATGCCATATTTGAAGTTTCTGTTCAGGCAGCACCACTTTTCCTGATACCAACTATGGTAACATATATAAAAACACTTCAAAACTCAGTGACTTAAAACCACAACTACCATTTCTGTCTTCATAATTTTCCATTTGGTCTTGGGCTTAGCTGTGTGCCTTATCTCTGTTCCATTTGGCTCAGTCATGCATTCCTAGTGATTGGTTGGAGCACAAATCTGCTATCACAGCTGGCATGACTGGCATGCTAGGATCTGGTTGTTCCTTTCTCTATTCTTGGGTCCTTTTATTCCACAGGGCTCCTCTTTCCATGTGGCTTTTCTTCTTCAAGGAGATTACTTTAAATGGCATCTCAGAGCAGTAAGAGAGCAAAAGCAGTAGCTGCAAATCCTCTTAAGGCTCAGAATTGGAATTTTCACAATGACATTGTAACACTATGGAAAGAAGTCAAGGATCAGGCCAGCTTTATCAGGCCAGCAGTACACAAGGGGGTAAATTTAGCAAGATGTGATTCATTGATGATAATTTTATAACAATCCATCACATTGCCCTGGAACAAGGGATATTTTATAGCTCTTTAGGAGATACACAAATCTATTTAGATCTATATGTATAGTTTTAAATATCCTTCTAGATGATTACATAAATAGAGAAAATTCCATTATAACCAATTCCTAAAATGGTTAAGGATATTATCCAAGTAATCAAATATGTGTGGAGAAGCACAGCATAGTGGTTAAAGTCATAAGCTAGAGATAGAATACTCAGCATCCAGGGTTGGTTACTTGCTGTTACATGCTTATGCATATTGCTCTTTGAGTCTCAATTTTTTTTTAATCTGCACAATGGGAAGGGGAATCTAGTAACTATAACTTATAGATGAGATGAAAAAGTTTGTAGAATAGTTTCTGGCATAACATAATCTTCATCAGCTATACATTGTACAAGCATATGAATAAAACTAGAGGTAAATGAGAGGAAGCAAAAACAAAATTATAGCTGAGGGTTTAAATATTTTGATAAATGTATTTTCAAGATCCTAGGGAAGCTCAGAAGTGGGACATGCAAAGAAGATTGGGAGCACCACTCTAAAATATGAGTGGGAATAAATGGAAGGAGAAGTGGTGCTATAGAACCCCAGGAGAAAAATGAGGTTGTGGAAATGCAGGGCAGGGAAACTGAGTGGGGCAAAGTCATGGATCAGCAGCAGGAGAGGATCAGGGACGAAGGCTAGGGTCTAAAGGGTCCTATGGCCTTGATAGGGTATTTCCCTCCCTATTCATATATATATAAGGAGCTATGGACATATCTTATATAGAGTAATTTCATGCATAGATTTGTATTTTAGAAGAACACCCTATCGGCAAAGTGATAAAAGTTTTAAAAGTCCTTCGGAGAGAGAATCTCTATAACCTGGTGCCTGGTTGAATGGTGATGTTTGCAAGTAAGAAAGAGTTGACTTTTTAATGTATAAGAAAATATTTTTATATACATACTACTTTTTGGTAACACAGCTGCTGCATAAAATGAGGTGTATATGTACACTTATGACTATGAAAGAGTTTTCCAAAAAAATAATACAAGCCTACAGTCATTTATATAAAATCCTGAAATCCATTAGACTCAAAAGCAAACAAACAAACAAACAAAAACTTTCTTTTGGCCACAGAAGCTCACTCTACTTAACATTTGTGGTAAAATTAACTGACTGATATGTAGTATTTATTATTAAGTTTTCCCACTTAAGTAATATTTATATTTCTGTGACATTTTTTAATACAGGGTTTATATATTACAAAATATATATACACTGCATTATCATTCTAAAACACAATATATATGTTCATATATATAGATATATATATGAATAATGAAATATTTCTGGTCCCAGGAGTTTCAGATAAAAGATTATGTCTCTATGTCATATAATTACATTAACTTAATAGCATTATTATCCAAGTCAGAGCAAGAAAAGCAGTCAAAATATCTAATTAAATGCATTTCAAATGAAGAAAAGGAATTATTTCTATACACCTTACATCATCTAGAGCCCGATATTGTTAACTTCCAATTCAGTTGACAATACCAAATTCTGCCTACCCTTGTTACATTCAATCATGACTCCAGCGAAGCAGTTTGAATAAACAAGTGTGTTATGACTGTCATATCTTGTTAAAAGGAGATAAAAACATAGAACTGGGGGAGACCACTGCATATGGTCAGGAGATTGTAAAAGCAAGTACTAACTAGAAACCAGAAGAAGAGCCCACAGCGTTGTTCTCAAACCATCTGCTTACAAACCGGCACTCCAAACTTGCAAGATCATTATTTTATAAATTTAGAAAAATTCCCAAGTATTTTCATATCATTTAAAATAGTTGAGATGTCATTAATATAGGAAAGCATTTGCAATGATTGTATGTAGCCTCTAATGCCTCTGAAATTTGTTTATTTATTTAAGGATTTTATTTATTTGAGAAAGAGAGAGCATAAGTGGGGAAGGGGCAGAGGAGAAGCAGACTCCCCACTGAGTGCAGAGCCAGACATGGGGCTCAATCCCAGGACTCTGAGATCCTGACATGGGCTGAAGGCAGACATTTAACCAAATGAGCCGCCCAGGAGCCCCTGACTCTTCTGAAATTTAAAAGATCTTGGGAGAGAGAATGGACCTGAATTGCCTTCAACCTGTTTTATATTTTTCATGGCACCCAGTACAGCATAACTTGCAGGTTTGGCATCAGCAAACCCTTATTGGTTGCCCTAATTTTTGGTTTTCTTCTAGACTTTCCAGGGATCAATAAAGTCACACATAGGCTATTAACTATTAATAATACATAATCTTCACCATATTCATCTTGGTCACCTATGACAATGTGAGCACACAGTCCACTTTTTCTAAGTGTAGGTGAAATTTATGGTGTCTGTGATCCCTCTTTTGATATACCAAAACATTTCTAATTTCCCTATTACAGTAGCATATATAGAGTCCCATAACATACTATAATTTAATTTGATCCCATAAAATGTTTCTTTGGTGGAGCACCTGGGTATTTCAGTCAATTAAACATCCAACTCTTGGTTTCAGTTCAGGTCATGATCTCAGGGTCCTGAGACTGAGCCCTGCATCTGGCCCCACACTCAGTGCGGGGGTCTGATTGAGATTCTCTCTCCCTCTGCCCCTCCCCTATGCTAAAATAAATGAATAAATCTTTTAAAAAAATTCCTTGGCTATCTAGAATTAATTGAACATATCTTTCATTGACAAGCAAAAACATGGGATGGCAGATGCGTACAAATCTGAGAATCTTCCTATTTTCTCATATGAGTGACAACTTGGCTGGATAGATAGAACATTTTTGAGACATCATTTTGCTCTCAAAATTGATAAATAGATTCATTACTTTCCTGGAAATAATTCTGTGAGAAGTCTAACATCACAGCGATGTTTCCTCTCTGACCTGTTTGTGCCTCATACTCAAGAACTCATAGAACTCATTACTTAACCTTGAAGTTCATTACTTTCACCAGGATATATATTTTTTCACATTTTCTGATATGTGCAATGAAACAATATTCCCAGAAAATACATTTGAAAAAAAGCTTTCATGGTCTTAATGGTCTTATAATTTGATAAATGGATTATATGGTATCATTCTTCCTGAAGAAGTATGGTAACACTAACATGTTAAGCTATAAGAAGTCCTGTGGTCAGGAAACCTGGTGAATCCTGGTTCTATCTGATGATCTGCAAACTCTTATAAATATTCAAACACTTGCTTCTTATCAATTTTACCCACGTCCATGAACCAATCATTCTTTTAAGAAATGTTTTTTAAATATTAGTACCATTAAATATTTTTTTGTACCTTGTTAAATTTTTCAATAAATCCCCATATTATGTTTCAGTGGAAAGCTTTGTTATACTGTATTATCAATTATTATTTCTATTTTGGTTTTTCTTACCCCTTCAGCAATATTTGTCATCCTTCTCCTCTCCTATATTTCCAACACTATTTCCTCCTTGTGTATTTCCACAGCTTCCTGAAGTTCACCCCCAAAATCACATGGATCAGTCAAATGTCTTGGTTTTAGACAACAGAAATAAACTTTTCACAAAATTCAGCAGAAAGAGTATTTGTAGAAAGCATATTCAAATATTGAAACTGTTCCCTATAGCAGTGAGTGGGTTTAAGAACTAGAAGCAAAGAGTTTGCAGGAACAGATGGTGGCAAAGCACAGATGAAAGCATCACCAGAAACCATCTGATGTAGACACTGTATGACCACCGTGACCACTGGACACTCACCTGGGTCACTGTTGCCAATGCTCCTGGACATTCAAAAGTGACATCTGGGGCTCTGCTCTCCAGGACATTTGCTGCCGCACTGCTGAATCCTGGATCTACCAGAAATATCTCAAAAAATTCCATAACTATTCTGTGGAGCAGTATCCCATTCAAATTCCTGAGCTCTGCCATCAACTTGGCAAATTTTGGCCACATGATGTCACTACGTGGCAAAGACACAAAGGGGAAAATATGGACTCTTACTTAAAGGGATCTGGGCTTTGCCTCTTTCTCATTTTGAGTCACCCCCAACTTAAGGGGTGTTTTTGATTAGGCAATCAAAGACACACACAGCAATGTCCATTAAATCACTAATTTGCTTTTTGAATTATCCCTTTTAAGGATTCGTGCAATGTGAATTGTTCATAATTTTGTTGATGCATATTTGATTTTATAGCATTCTTTATATTATCTTGTTTATTTGTTTTAAATTTCTGCTTGCCTTTCAATTAACTTTTCACCTCACACTGTTATCCTATCTTATCTCTCATTTTGTAGAATCCATGCTCCATAAATTTGACTAAGATAACAGCAGATGCTGTTTAAAGTTTACTCCTCTTCCCTACAGCGAAGATCTTGAAAAATATGTACTTCTGCCTTTTATTGTTATGTTTTGTCTCTTTGACATAATAGAAGATTTCCTTTGGTTTATATTATTTTTTCCATCTTTATTCATCCTTTTAAAATGAGATAACTGTTAAGATTTAGAGTCTGCTCCTAAAACAAAGTAAGGATAATTGTACTTGATATGCCACATTTACATTTAGATGTCTCCTCTTGTATCTGTGGCTAGGGAGCTGATTCAGCAGCCCAAGATATGTACAAAGGGCCAGAGTCACAGGGAATTGAGCAGGGGAAATTCATGACCCCTGACAGGCACCAAATCTCATGAGGCTTAAAGGTTTTCTTGTTACTATCATCGTCACTATCAAGAAATAGCATATAGTCTTTCTGAAGAAACTCCTGTCATTTGTCCAATCCCCCATGAGGTTTTTTTTTTGGTGGCTTCCCCCCTGTGCTAACACATGTCTCAAAAGAAAAGTACACTGTCATGACTCCAAAGATGCCACAGGGGGCCATTCTATTGTTCATGGATTCATGACTTACTGAATCTGAGGCTTACCAAATTATTTTCCAGCCCCATTCTTGAAATTGCCCCTGGTTACCATCTAAAGGACAAGGACATCCCCCTTTTTCTCCATCAAGAGCCATAGCTGATACACTCTTTTTAGGTGGAGTCCATTCCTTGGACTTCCAATTCTATCATTGGTCCAAGTGTCACTGCCTGTTCACCAAGGCAGCACATTTCTAATCTGGGGAAAGTCATTTCCTCGGCTGCACAATCAACTCCATGGTTTTTATTCACTGGATCCAAGTGGCACATTCTCCAGATATCTTGGCCTCCTTTCCCCATTCCAAATTCTAGAGAACTCACAGAATCCAGAATTTTGTTTTCATTTAATTCCTGCCTTCATAAAAAAAAAGAAATTTCAGTCCCTGTCCTTCCTCAGATGTAGTGGTATATGAATATCTCTGTCCTTAGTTTCCAATAGAAAGTAGGGTTATTTTCACATTCTTATTTTTTATTGCTGCACATCTACTTCCCCCAAGCTTTACCCATGTCTAGATCTGTATGAACTTCTCAGCATTCTCATTGGATGACATACCTTACCTTCCTTGTAAATAAATTGCAATTTTTAGGTCTTTGGTCCTTGACTTTACTAGAACACACACACACACACACATATATTTATTTAATAATATAATATATAATTATATATACATAATATATAATATATATAGTATATGATATAATAAAATACAAAATATATTTTAAAAAATATATGATTCACATTTATTTCACATTATTTTAAAATTTCATATATTTTATACATGAATCACATATATATTACATTAATTTATATGTGATTCACATATATATATGATTCACATTTATTTATACTTCAATCTTTTTTAAATTTCTTTTCAGCATAACAGAATTCATAGTCTTACACCACACCCAGTGCTCCATGCAATGCATGCCCTCCATAATACCCACCACCTGGCTCCCCCAACCTCCCACCTCCCCACCCCATCAAAACCCTCAGGTTGTTTTTCAGAGTCCATAGTCTCTCATGGTTCATCTCCCCCCAATTCCCTCAATTCCCTTCTCCTCTCCATCTCCCCATGTCCTCCGTGTTATTTGTTATGCTCCGCAAATAAGTGAAACCATATGATAATTGACTCTCTCTGCTTGACTTATTTCACTCAGCATAATCTCTTCCAGTCCCGTCCACGTTGCTACAAAAGTCGGGTATTCATCCTTTCTGATGGAGGCATAATACTCCATAGTGTATATGGAC